>SBJP01000007.1:0-57610 GCA_014805705.1 Cucumispora dikerogammari | reverse complement strand
ATCTTTTTTTAAAATTAAATATAAAATAATTGCAATAACAATTACAGTTATTACACCACCTATTACTATATAAATTATATAATTTGTATTCATGGGAAGAATGGTTTGTGTATATAGAAATATTTATATAAGAAAAAGCCCCTTTTTTTTTAATTATTAAATATATTTTGTTGTTTACTTTATGTTTTAATAAGAAAGTATAGTTAAGTTTTGATTATTAAATTTATTTATTAAAAAAATGTTTCCAAAAAATTTAAAGAAGTAAAATTTTTTTATTAAAAAATTATTTACTTTATTTACTTAATTAGATATCTGTTTAGATAGATAGTTACTTACTTACTTGGTAGGGTAGCCAGCCAGGCACCGCTTTGCTTACTTTTTCCTTACATAATCAGTTGGTTACACAATAAAATCAAATAAACATTTTTTAGATCAAATAAACATTTTTTAAATCAAAAAAAAACGAAATTTAAAAAAATATTTAATTATAAAATTTATTATTATTTGTTTTTATAATAGAAAGTTGTTTTTTAGATTTATAATTTGTTTATATTTTAATTTTTTTTTTAAAATCAAAATCCTTACGCAAAAGTTCATTTGTTTTTATAATAAGTGGGTAGGGTATTCTCTATATCTGATTTATAAGGTATAGACGGCGCGACTTAAAACTGATGGTTCGGGTTATTTCCCGACGGTCGCGCAGTAGGCGAAGGGAATAGGGAAGCTTTATCTGTGAAAGATAGAGGAGAGGGGGTGGGGGAAGAAATAATATCTATATGCGTCAGCGAATAGAGACAGACGACTTAGCCATCAAAACCTAGTGAAGAGGGTGGGTAGTGTGTTTTATTATACTATATTCGTAAAAATAGATTTTTTACAAAAGACACTATTTTTACTAAATTAACTTATCTAATAAATTACTTAACTAAATAATTAAAAAAAAATAAACTAAATAAATTAAATAATGAAAAGAAACTAAATAATGAAATAATGAAAAGAAACTAAATAAATTAAATAATAAAAAGAAACTAAATAATGAAATAAATTAAAAAAAATATGCGCTTCCTGAGGATCGAACTCAGGACCTTTAGATCTTCAGTCTAACGCTCTCCCAACTGAGCTAGAAGCGCTTATATTTACTAGATAATATAAATAAATATAAACACATAAAAGACTTATATAAGTATAAGACCCATGGGTATAAAAAATTTATCAAAAATACTTAACAAATATTCTCCTCCAATAAAACGCAACTTAAGTCATTTCACTAACCGTACAGTAGCAATTGACGCCCCAATGACTCTCTATCAATGCCTTATAGCTATAAGATCAACACAGACTCCTTTAGAATCATCTACATTCGAAAATGCACATTTAATTGGTCTATACTATAAATTAATAAAATATATTGAAAATAAAATAAATATAATTTTCATTTTTGATGGAAAACCCCCAGCTGAAAAATCAAAAGAATTGGAGAATAGAAAAGAAAAACGCATAAAAGCTTCTGAAATACAGAATTATGCACTTGAAATTGGAGATATCAATCTTTATAAACAAATGGAAAAGCGACAGGTTAGAATTGAAAGGAAACACATAATTGAATCAATTAAATTATTTAAATTAATGGGGGTTCAATATTTTATTGCACCTGGTGAAGCTGAAGCTTTTTCTGTTCTTCTTTATAAAAAGGGAATAGTTGATTGCATTTATTCTGAAGATATGGATGTTATTACTTATGGAGGGAAGTTAATAAGGAATTTAAATAGTGGGAACGAAAAGAAGAAACCAATTTTAGAATATGATTTTAAAAAGATTCTTATTGACTTGGGGTTAGAAAATCAACAATTTATTGATTTATGTATTTTGTTAGGTTGTGATTATACTGGGACTTTGAGTGGTATTGGAGTAAGTAAGAGTTTTTCACTTATAAAGGAATTTAAGTCAATTGAAAATATTTTAGCAAATAATAAATTTAGTAATGATGTAATTAAGGAGGGTGTAATCAACAATGATGATATTTTGGGGGATGAAGAGAATGATAGTTTCCAAGGGGATGGTGATGGTTTAGAGGAGAGTAGTGATAATTTAGATTGTAAAAAGCATGTTCGATCCGGGAGTCAAGAGGGTAATACTTTGATGAGTCAAGAGGGTAATACCTTAAAGGTTCAAGAGGGCAAGTCCCTAGAAAACCAAGGGGGTAATATTCTGGAGAATCAAGAAGGTAATATTCTTGAGTCTCAAAAGGACAACACTTTAGAGTCTCAAAAAGACAACATTTTGGAGAAACAAAAAGAAAACACTTTGGAGAATGAGAATGAATATGAGAACAAAAAAGATAAAATGTTAAAAAACGAAAAAAAATTTGAATATGAAAAAGCAAGAAAAATTTTTGAAAACAAAATTTCTACTGAAACCTTAGAAATCTTACCAACCATAAAAACTAAATATACAAAACCAGATTTTGATGGATTAATAGAATTCCTCTGCGCTGAAAAGGGCTTTAATGAAGAGAAAATAAGAAAAGGAATTGAAAGAATTCAATCGGCTCGTAAAAATAATAGACAGAAACAAATAACTGACTTTTTATTAAGAAAATAAAATATTTATATTATTTATAAGTAAATTTAGTTTAAAAAAAAACTGTATTTTGAAAAAACCTTCATTAATTAAATTAAAAATTAAAGTAACTTCTCTATTTTTGCCATATCACTTAATAATCCCCCCTTAATCTTCTCCCTAACACGAATCGGTTTCGCTGATAAAAGTTTGATATATGGTCTGTTTTGTTTTTGATATTCCAATTGTTTGGTAACAATTTTTTCATAATCTTCGGGATTCATAAATATGTTGTTTTTACGTTCATTTTTTGGGGGACTCACATTAAATCCAGTGGGTAGCATGAAAGGGCATAATTTTTTTAATATAATTTTGTAGTATATTAACTGATCAAAAGGGTGATAAAAATTAAATATTAATTTTGTTATTAAAGATTACAAACATTGTGTTTATTTAGCATAATGTTTTGTTTTTGTTTTATTAAACAATCATTTATATAAATTAAATTACTTAAGCCAATTAATTTTGATAATGCGCATAATAAAATAATGCCAATAATAAAGGAGACAAAAAAGACAGCTTTATTTACTTACGACACGCCAATAATTAAAAACCAATCAATTAGAAAAAATGAATCTTTTAAAAACCCAATCAACTAGAAAAAAATGGACCAATTAGAAAAAGTATTTACTTAAGAAATTTATAATTTTCTAACATATCTACAGTTTCACACATTTTTTCGAGATCCTTCGCTATTTCTAAATAACTTTTCCTGTTTTTATAATTATTTTTGTCACAAAATAATTTGAAATATTCAATTACTTCTATTAAGTTTTTAGAGATTGTTTTTGATTCTTCGATAAATAAGTTTAAGTCTAAGGCTGGAGCAGTGTTGGTTTTTTCTGTTGTGTTTGAGTCTTCGTCCATGTGTGATGTAGAGGGGTTGGTACTTGTTTTGAAATCACATCTTCCTACTATAATATTAATTAAGTGTTTTTTTTGACTATAATTTAATTAAGCAAGAAATATTCTATTTATTATTTTGATGATCAAAATTGCTCTTTTTATAATGTAGACTTCGCGCTGAAAGACGTAAAAACACTGTCAAGAGACTTTTTGTGTTTTAAAACAGATCGTTTTTTTATTAAATCTCGTAGGTAGTTTGTTGTCAGTTATATAATCAGTATTGTTACGTTGTTTCGAGTGTTTAATACAGTAAATTTAAAAATTACTATATGATGTTTTGGTTTGTAGTTATATATTTTTTGCTGATTTAAAATTATACTATGCCTATACTCCCTTAATTAATATTATATTAAAAAAAAAGGGGAGTGCTAAAAAGGAAGTACTGAGACTTTTTCTTGATTTTTTTTATTTAAGTTTTGTTTTTATTGAAAGAAGGAGGAGAAAAAAAAGAAAGAAGAGAGTTGCCTAAATATGTCTTTTATAATATTTTATATTGCGAGTGTTTAATTTATCAAAATGTTTTTGATTACAAATTTCATTTCGCCCGCGTAAAAGAAAAATAGAGTATTTTTGCAGTAAAAAAATGTTTTTAAAAAAAATTCCGTAACAAATTTACTTTTCACTCATTATCTCATCATATAAATCATTTATATCATATTGACCGATCTTTTCCCACCCATTTCTATCCATAAAATATAGATTACAGGAGCCACCGGAAAAAGCATCCCTATGTGCAGCGTGAAAAATTGCTTCTTTTCCTAATTTTATAGCTTCTTCTTTAGACATATCAAACTTATATCCATTCTCAAGTATACCATAAGCGATAGTAGACCCTGATCCACAAGAAAATAATTTTCCTTCTAACCAGGTACCATCATCATCTACATAATACAAACCTGGGCCATTTTCATCATATCCACTAATTAAACTTCCTAATGACAACCCCCTGCCGCTATATCTAAACACACAATCACTAAGATATTTTGAAGCAGCCCTTACTGTTATAGGTTTTCCATGTTGTAACTCAAATCGTTTAGCTTGTACGCCCATTAGTTTTTCCCAAAATAAACAATCGGCGGCACCACCAGCCATTGTCCCCAGGAGATATTTATTAACTTCAATAACTTTTTGAACAGACTGTGATGCAATATATTGACCGGTTGAAGCTCTGGAATCAACAGAAATAATTATCCCTTCTTTAAAAATGAAAGAAAGAGTTGTTGTCCCCTTAAATGGTTTTAAAACGTGTTTTATGAAACTTGGTTTTATTTTTCTGTCCTTTTCTGAACATAATATTCCTGGTATTTGATTTGTTGTGAATTCCGGGGTTAATTTTTGTTGAGATGTCGATGGGGGTAGAAGTTCAATGTTTAATTCGTTTTTTTTGATTGAATTTGGGTAAATTATTGGCATGGCTTTTTTAATTATTAAATATAATGCTATTTGAAAACTAATACAGCTTTGCTAAATATTCGTTATATATTTTATATTAAAGTGTGGTTTAAGATGGAATTTCCTTCTATTTTATATTTAACTTTGTAATTGAAATCTTTTGTTTTTATTTTATTTTTTTTTCAAGTTTTTATTGGTTTTTAAAGTAAAGTTCAAAAATATAAAATAACTCTATTGTTTCTAAATAAAAAGGTTTTTGTATATTAAAATGTTTTTGTAGTGCTAATCATTTAGACACAAAGTTTTTTTTATAAATATTCTTTACCTAAATAATATAATCTTTTTTAGAGAATCAAAATATAAAACTTTTTTTAATTAAAATTGTATTATTTATATATTCGAAGACTGTTAGTTTATTTATAATTCTTCGCTTTAAAAATGTACATTCAGGTTTGTTCGTTTAAATATAATAACGATAGCCAATGTAAATATCTAGAATCTCTCAGTTTTTTCAAAAAGTCTGCTGTTCAGATAAAAGCCCGTGTGTTATCTGTAACAACCAGTGATGTATAGGGGATTATCGATTATATGCGGACAAATATCATAATTTTAAAAAAAACAAAAGAACATTATAGAAGGTGGCTAAGCATAGTGTGGTTCAAGGCCACTGTTTATCTAATTCATTTATAAAGACAGTGACTATAAAACGCTGGGCTATAATGAACGCTTCGTTTTTTATAAGGTTACATATCAAAATAAACGCACTATGTGCAAAGATCTGCGATATATAAACACATGTAACAAGAATATACCAATTTTTGAATTCATAAGTGATCTTTCATAACAGAAAAGCTTTTTTTCAACAGGTTAAAAGCTTTTCTATAGGGTTAAAATTGAAGACAAGTCGAAAAAACTATCTTCTACAAAAACACTCATAACGTTGGAAACAACCGTATTAAAAAAACACTGTCGATGATGTAACGTTTTACAAATACAAGTCAAAACCACTGGAATATTACTAAAAAGCTGTAAAAACCCTTCAAGAAGAAAAGTTTTAAAAAAGAACACATCATAGCTAACGGTGTTCTGTACAAATATAGGGACAAGCGTCTTAATATTTTTAAATGTTGTTTTGAGATCCGAGAGCACGTATTAACATTAAAAAATTAAATATAATGTTTTTAATTCAGGTAAAAATATATGTAAATAAAATATAATATTATCTGATACAACGCATAGAATTCTTTTTCGTAGTTTTTTTTATATAACAGGTATATATATGAGTAATAACCGAGTATTTTATAAAACAAAAAAAAAGAAAGTCTTTTAAATCATCTAAAGCTATATATTGAGTGAATCGCAGATGACTAGTTTACAGAAATCGCATCCCACGAAGACTAGTTGAAATAATATATTTTAAATATGAACGATTTATAAAAAAATACTGCTTTATAAAACTTGTTTGAAAAATAGAGCTTTAAAAATTGAACTTGAAAAAAAGAGTTTGAAAAACTGAGCCTGATACGACGATTTTGAAAAAGCGAATTTGAAAATCTTAAACTAAAAAACGAACCTAACTTTTTTGATTAAAAAACGAGTTCAAAAACTCACGTGTAAACAAACGTGAATATACAACAAATTAAAAATTTAAACTTGATTTCACTCTTAAGTGAAAGTTTTTAGAGTCAAATATGGGTTCATCCTTTTAGTTTAAATACCTGGATCAAACACTTGACTTTTTTTTAATTTTATATTTTAAGCTCAAGTTTCCAGCTTCGATTTTTCAGTCTCGTTTTTTCAGCGAGGGTTTTTAAATTAATATTTTTTTTGAAAACATTTATATTTGAAATGTATTATTATACCTAGTTCTCGAGGGACGAGTTGTTCGATGATGAGTTATCCGCAAATCTTATTTAGTACAACGTCGGCACTTGAAGTGTAAACAATAGCCAAAAAAAGTTATATTTGAAATAAATAAACAAACCGATTCAAAAGACAGTTACAAAAAAATTTTTTTTTCTATAAAATATTCACTATATTTAGTTATATTTTTAACGACAAATAAGAGTATAATTGAATGTCAAATCTATTTTTAAAATAAAATCGATGAGCAATACACACCCTCGATATTAGAAAACACAAAAACGTGTATATATTCTAATTAAGGTTTACATTGCAGCTAAGCCTTTTTACCGTAAAAGATAAAAAATATTGTTCAGAAAATACAGGTATTTACTGAAATCTATATAGACTTTGAATTTCATTACATGAGACAGAGCAAATACATCTAGATATAAAACTTTTCTTTTTTGAACATATAAATGAACAACACTATGTTTATACGAAAACACGTCGTAATTTTAATAAAAAAAGAATGTCGTGTATATTAAAACAAATTTTTTTTGAAAATTACTATTTATTGTAGATTTTTTTTCTTCATATGTGTTTTTTTGTCTAATTGAAAAAAGTTTTTTATTTATTGGGTTTTAAAGTAAGAAAACTTTTCTAAATTTTATCGGTAAATTATCGGTTATCAAAAAAAATTTCGTTAAAAGTAAATTATGTTGTCTGTAAATTTCAATCACTACACTCAATACTTTTTTATAAGCTGAGTATATTGTATATATCCACTAGTTTAATTTTTTATTTTAAAAAAAGACGTCAATATATTGCTTTTTTTAAGTGTACATAGTTAAAAATATTTGCTATACTTCTTTTCGATGAATAACAAAAAATAACTTCTCGTAGGAGAACAGTGTAAATTATGTTGAACGAATTGTGTTTTTTTATTGATCAAACGTCATCATTTAAAAAACATTAGTTTTTCTAGAAGTGAATATCTGAAAAAGGAGAAATAATTTCGGTAAAAACGAAAAAACTTTTTTAAAAAGACAACACTTAATTTATCGACTAGTAAAGAGCTGAAGAAAAAAGTATGTTCTTTTTAATTTATTTCTTTGTTCACCTTCGATCTTTAATACTTTTTTTAAAAACATTGCTTTCAAAGCCACACTAGACACTTAAATCATTGTTTCACAGGTATCTCGTGTCTGTTAAATCAAATTTTTGGCAAATGAATTATTATAACT
This sequence comes from Cucumispora dikerogammari, assembly GCA_014805705.1. Lineage (NCBI taxonomy): Eukaryota > Fungi > Microsporidia > Cucumispora > Cucumispora dikerogammari. The sequence continues at coordinate 49,604 of SBJP01000007.1, read as the reverse complement.
AAGCGGTTTTATTAACCGTGCGACTTTTTGATTATTTATATCAAATAAATATCGGGGCGTCAATAGTTTTCTTTTCTATTTGGTTATTAAAATGTATGTCTATACTATAGGCCTCCGATGATGTCACGAGAGAGTTTTTTTGATATTTTTGTGAATATTTAAACTCAGATTACATACTAACAAAGCAGATTTTATTTTAATACAACAGTGGTGTCATTACATTTTTCTGTTTGGATTATTATCTATTTATCTTTTGCTTATAGTGTATTTTAAACTCAAAACGAGAAAAACAAACTTTCCGTCTTCAGACAATCGTTATAAAAAAAAATATCTTCTTGAAATCAAAAACTTGTATCTATCTGAATGTATATAATCAACATTCCAAGATATAAGTAAACTTTTAAGACAACCTTTATGTGTTTTTAAAAAAAAAAACTAAAGATTATCAACCTGTTGAGTTGATTTGATATATATAAATTTATAAACATAACAATATATATAACTTACACAAGAAATATGTAAAATATTTAGTTTTTCTAACACGTTATACATTTCACAAATTTTTTTCTTTTTGTTAATATACAAAATTTATTTTTCGTCGTTTAATTCACATAAAAAGTGTTACTTTCTATTAAGGAAAAGCGATTGCACATGCCGTAAATAATAAGTTTTTAGATTAAATTGAATATACTTTACAGACGAGATAGTTTAAGTTTTAAAAAAAGTTTATTAAAAGATTTTTTACACTTAGCGAAAACGTCGCTTTAGAAAAATATGACATCAAAGATATAATATAGTAAAATGATCTCAGTAAAGATTGAATGAAAAAAAGTTTATATTCGACGGGAAGGGCTTTAAGTGCGTTTTATAAGGAATTGGCAAAAACCACACAACGATAACAACCATTACTCAATAAGAAAAACGACAGGGTCGATAAATCGTAAATTGAAAAAGTTTTCGAGATCTAGATTTTATGTTTTAAAATTTGTTGTGAAAATACTTAGTAATTAGATTAGAGTATGATTTATCAATAGATGATGTTTACCTTTTAAGCTACATATATGTTTTTGAGTTAGAGTTTTTCTACACTAGACCGGCTTTTTGCGTTACAATATTTTTGGATTAGAAAAGTTTTGTTTTTTTTAAGTCTGGAAAGTAAGATGTTTATTTATAAAAAAAGATTATCGGCTGAGACATATAATGTTTATTAAAAAAAACCGATACTTATATTATACATTCCCTCTCTATAATCTTAATTAATGATATGTCTGTTATAATTAGGGTAAAATAAAAGCTGCAAAAAAAAAAACAGTAAAAGTTGTAAAAAAAAATGAAAAGAATTGCAAAACTTAAAAAAAACACTTCGCGCTGTAATGACAAAATAGTTATATACTGACATTTGAATCTAGAAAATGTTTATTATCGGCAATATGTTTTTTAACATAAAAAAAGTGCTTTCAGCGCAATTGATGTCGATTGATTATCTTATAGTTTAACAGATTCAAATGGTGAATCTGTTTAATTATCATTTTTTATAATTGAAAGCGTATCTTCTTCTGTCAATCTAATAATTATATATTCTTTTAGAATGATCAAATCTCTCTTGAGATTTTGATTTTGTAAAAACCGACAAAGCTGTTTTTCTTGTGCATTAAACACGCTCAAAACGAATCATAATATTTATTAAATGCCTGTGGTTTTCAAAAGGGCTTATAAATTAACTCAATATGCTTTCATTGAATACAATATCGTTTGCAATATTTAATAAAAATTTACTAATGTCTATTTTTCTCATACTTTCTTTGTTTTTTACAGGTTTTCTGAAATAATAACCTGCAATCTATAGCTTGTTTGGTCATATAGTTACTATAACATCGAAAAAATTCATATATCTTGAAATGATTCTTAGTGTTTTTTTTAAGCTATTTATTTCAATACGGTAATAAAATTATTAACTCTTCGAAAAGGTGTTTTTAGTTGCATTGCACAGTTATATATACGGTAAGCTTTGCAGTTTACATAAAAAATCTTAGGATTTTGTTTCTTAATTAACAAAATAAAATCTTATCTATATATTCTGCAACATCAGAAACTATCAACAATGTATGCTAAAGTTTCAGGTTAATTTTAAAAAATTAATCAAAAAAAAAACATTAGCTATTGTCAAAGAGTTACATTTTTCGACTGTTACCAAATCAATACAATAAGTTTTTTTTAGTTCTTCAATATCGTCATCTAAATATTCACTATTTCCTTCTTGTATGAAACTTTTATCGACAATTAAGAACAGATTTTTATTTTTTAATATGGATTATAACTTGTTTACAACTGGTTTATAGTACACCCTGCTCATATAGTCTCTGAATGTAAATTTAGTTGGCAACAGATAATTCATAAAGTTAAAAAAAATTTAGACCCGATCGTTTCTAATTCTATATAATGAGATTTCTGAAGAATCGAGAGCATTAATAAAATTTTTCAAAAAAAATGTCGTTTTTATTAAAAAATGACGTTTGTAAACATGTTCTTTCTATATTGTATTATATTTCCTTGGGTTTTTAATGTTTTTCTGAAGACCTGTGTTTAACAATCGTTCACTTATTTTCTCAATTTACTTTTTTTTAGCTATAAAGTACAGAAAACGGAACTATCGGCAACAAGTATATATTTTTTTTGAGTATTTGGAGACAAACTTTCGTGCGTTTTTGTTTGTTTTTGGCTGTTTACCTGGCTAAAATTTGCAACTAAAATTAGCAATTTGTATATAAAAGTTGCGAAAAATACAAAAACTTACATTATGGTGCTCTAGTTATAATTTGATTAAGCAGATAACATTTATGTGAACCAAGACTTTATACAGTAATTTTTCAATTTTTTGCTTTTAAACAGCGTAAACAAATGTATTAATATTAGCTACACCCCAATAAACGAACGAGAACGAGGTAGCTGACGAATTTAATTGAAAAAGAAACAAATAAAACAATTTCTAAAGACGTAAAGGAGATTTTTAAGCGCCTCGTATCGCGATACTGATAAAGAAAAAAAAGAGTTGTTCATTTAGACTCAAGTAAAAAAAAATATGTTAGCTTTTACGTAAATGTTTTCGTATATTTAAATTATAATATAGACGTTTCTCATTAAGATAATATTGAAAGCAAGTGTATAAGTGACAAATTTTTTTCTAAGTATATAAATATTATGTAGTCTTCAGCTGATAATCTTTTTTATAAAAACATCTTATTTTGTAAGTTTAATATAAAGAATATTTTTTTTAATCTAAAAAACGCTACGACGAAAAAAAACAGTACGACGTAGAAAATTCATTGAATGAATAAAAACACTGTGTTTTTTTATCAATAAAATTTTAGGTTTTTTTTTTAAAAATACAAAATCTGCTTGTAGTATTTTGAAAAAACATTATGTCTTTTTGTTTTTGAAATGTTGAATGAAAGCTGTTATTTTAAACCAAAAATATTTAAGTAACTGAGTCTTACAATCTGTTCTTAAGAAAATAAATATAAAAAATACAGAAATAATCTCTTTTATTAAGATAAGGTTGTTATATGTAAATCAGATGACGATTTGACCTTAATCAAAAAGCTTATTTCTGTATTTTTCTATTTATTTAATAAGTCTAATTTTCATAAACGCGTATTTTAATGCTTTTGCTCAGGAAATACAACTTACGTTCGATTTCTTAAAGCCCAATTCCTAAACGATACAAACTAAAATACCAAAGTAACTTTTTAATTTGTTTTATTTAATTGAATAAAAAGATTTATTATAAACAAATTAAAATACAAAGTTACTATTATGTCATTATTTTTATTAAAAAAAAGAAAAACTAAGTTGTGTCAAAATTGCTAAATTTGTAGGTTTTGCTGATAGACGAAAAAATCTTTTTTTCTTTATAAAAAACTGTTTAAGAGTACATGAAATCTAAAGAGAAGAAAGTTCTAAAACAGATCTAAATTTTTTTTCGGCCTTAAGATGATTTATTGTGTTTTATCTACAGAAATAAACTGTGTTTTTATATCTGTAGTTTTAAAATAAAAAAAATAAAATATGTAAAGCGTTACATATGCCAGTACAAGTAGTAATAACTATGCTCGTCGATTCAAATAATAAAAAATATATTAGCAACAGTTGAGAGCATATATTCATACATTCCAAACTGTGAATATTGTAACAGATTAAGTGTTTATTTCCCACAGGTCTCTTATTTTTATTATTTTTTTTGTTAAAGCAAAACTTAAGGGCGTTATATTGATTTGATACTGCTAAGTCTCTCAATCATGTTATAAAATATTTGTTTACAAAAATAGTTTTTTTTAAACCTTTTTTTTCGTTTTTCTTTCGCTGAACAAATATTTGACTGGTTTTTTTTTAGATGTTTAAGAAAATATATTATTATGTAATACACTTGACAGTTTTTCACAGAGATAACAGTTTAGTGTTTTATTCAAATGAAATTAAAATGTTCTTGGTGTTATATGAACTACAGAACTACAACGGGATCTTTATTGGCCAGATTCAAGTAAAATAGAACGCTTAGAGAAAACAATTAAAATCAAGCTTTAATACTTTTTAGGTAAGACCGATAGGTCTTATATATATGGGCTAGTTACAATTATATATCAACAGTTAGATGGCCGGTTAGAGTGGATATCGCTGTGTTAAAGACTCTTTTTAATAATAGTAAAATATTTATAACAAAATGAACATAGTAAATCTTGGTTATTTACAAAAACACTATTTACGAAAAAAAAGATTTTTTTTAAAAGAAAGACAACATCAATTTTTTTATAGTTTATTTAAATAAAAAAAATATGTCGGGTGTCTTTTTCAACAATTATGTTTCATATTACTAAAAACACAAGCTCTGTTTATCTTTAAGTGCAATGTTTTTATGAACATAATTCTTTTTGGGATAAATCGACTTAGGGTGTGTGTGAAAGTTATATTAAAATTGACAAAAAAACTTGAAAAACGGAATATCGTTGATGAATAATCACGATTTATCGAGCAAAAAGTATCAGTACTTCATGTAAAAAGGTTTGTGTAAAAACGGCGTGTGGTGTTTTTTTATAGTTAACTGACATTAATATTCCAATTAATACCGAGATAACAGTGGTCTTTGGGTTTGTTAGAGCTAATTGTATAAAAATTATAAAAAACGATTCTGAAACGATTCGTTTTTTGCAAAATTAAAAATACATTTTTCTGTGAATCTTAAAATTTTGTATAAATAGAGCTATCAAATCATAATAAAGAAAAAAAACACATATATAATGCTGTTTTGAGCGTTTTAAACGATGTTTTTTGTTGATTAAGAGAGCAATAATTTTTCAAAAAACTATTTAGATTGAAAGAACTGGAGAGATTGTTGAAGTCTACTAAACAGCTTTCATGAAAAATAAAGACCATAAAAATTGAATTAGAAGGTTACAGGCTGTGTTAGTGAAATTTTGAGAGAAACGAAACGAAATTTCGAAAAACACACGCCAGGCTAATATATGATAATACTACATAAAAAACAAATCAAACACGTAGAGTATGGCATGTTGTAAATAACAGTTTAGTGGAAAGACTCTCTTAAAATTAAAAAAAAGAGTATTTACTAGAGAAAAAAAAACTTTCAAAAAGCTCGTAGACTCAAGGAGACAAACGAAAACACACGCAATCGATAATTACCCAATGGAATAACTTTAAAAACATGTAATATCTTAGGGGAAAACATTAAAAAAATCTTAAATTATATAAAAAAAAGAGAAATTTTTTAGAAACTCAAAAAAATCGTTTGCGAATTTTTTGCTGATGGTTCACGTTTATCATCATTTAAAAAAGTTTTTAATTAAAAGATTTTTATTTTTAATATAACTTTTACCCCCCCCCCCCAAGTCGATTTACCCGTTCTTTTTTGTTCTTTCGCTAAAAATTATAATATTTTAAAAACTTTTTTCTATCTAAGCAAGTCATCGTATTAATTTTCTTGAATTCGTAACGTTTGTAGTTTTCCTCATAGTTTAATGAAAAAGGTCAAACAGTTTTACTTACATCATTTCATATAATTGAAACGGACATAGCTCGAAGTGTTTACGTTAAAAAATACAACATATTTAACGCTTTTTTAAACGAAGTTGCTGTTTTTATAAAGAAAAAATTAAAACAATTCAGACTCAAGTTAGATTCCGATAATTTCTCTAATAAAACTCTTTTGATTTAAAATGAGTAAAAATGTATTAAAGTGTAATTTTCGTCTTAAATCTATACTTTTATTTATTATCTTTTGAATAACATGTTTTTTTATTTGAGAGACGACGTGGCTTTTGTATCTAATTTGTTACGCATTATTATGTTTTTCTCAAAGAAAATCGAAATGAAAAACATCAGGTCAAAAAGTCTTTTATAAATCAAAAAATAGTTTTTTCAAAAAAAATTCAAAAAATAAAATCTATTGAAGACAAACTCTTACATTATAACGACGCCCTTGAAAGATACGGTATAATCAAAAAGCTTTTGACAGAATCAAGAACAATTTCAATGAATATTTGATGCTGTTATTGGGACTATTGTGAAAGACATGTTTCCTAACAACTTACTTAATGAAACTGATTGGGGATTTCGTTCGAACAAGCAAAAAAATTACCTTGTAATGCCTTTTTTTGAAATATATTACGCTTGGTATAAATATAAACGCAAAAACTACACTTTTTATATCATCAAACGGTCGATTGTATTTATTTAAGAAACAAAATGAACAATATTATAAAAGTTTAGCATATGAAAAACAACTGCTGATATACAGGCCAGCAAGTTTTTTCATAAAAGAAATTGTATAATTGAAAACGCGTTTGTTTTGTTAAATATTTTTTGTGAAGAAACGATTTTGTATTTTAAAAAATTTAGAAGAGAGAGCTTTGTTATAAAGAAAGACCAAACATGAAATTAAAAACAATAAAGAACAAGTAAGAGTTTTATTTTACTATAGGTAGATAAAGAAAAAATTGCGCTTTTATTACAGCGTTATGAGATAATATATACGTTTTTATACACTATTGGGGGCATCTTTCTACTTTAGAAGCCTCTTAAAACTGATTGGTGTTTTTGACAAAAAAGACAGCTTTCAAACTAGACACATACTGTGAAAAGCGTTAATAATACTAAAAAAACAAAAAAAAACATGCAAATTAATTTAATCTTAGCAGCCACGAAACAAGATTACGAGATCAAGCAATAGAGGTTCTACGAACTAGAGGAACACTATCACGCATTATTTATTGCGAAAAATGCAAAAGTGAAATGCACTTCATCAATTCCCAAACCCGCCATGGGAAGTTATTATATATGCTAGAAAATAACTTGTAGAATAAAAGTGTTTTTATTTAAAAATACATTTTTTAATGAACTCAAACTCAAAGTTCATCTTTTGATACGTGAAAAAACCGGCTATTGTACTTATTTCGAAATCCTCTAACTTGAAAAATCTGTAATCTGGTTCAAACTATCTTAATAAAAATAAGTAAAAAAAACAACAGATCTAGTCACGCCTTGTTTTCATCAAGCCTTATATACGACAAAAGAATCATGAGAATTGATGCCTCAAGAATAACTGTACTTGAGAATAACTATACCTGAAAAAACTAAACCTGAGAACAACTTTATTTTAAAAGACTGAACCTATAAAAAACTAAACCTAAAAACAGCACTTTAAAAAACCGAACCTGAAAAAAACCGAACGTGAAAAAAACCGAATCTGAAAAAAACTGAACCTGAAAAACTGAACCTGAAAAACAAATTTAGAAAAACAAAACCTGGAAAAACAAAACCTGAAAAAAAACTAAACTTGGAAAAGACTGAACGGAAAAAAACTGAACCTGCAAAAAAATGAAACTAAAAAAAAACAACATGAAAAAAAATGAAACTGAAACTGAAAAAAACTGAACATGAAAAAAAATGATTTTGAAAAAAAAACTAGAGAAGAACAAAAACCTTTTTTTTGAAAAAACACTCGTTTAACACGAAACGAAGTTTTTTGCTGAATGGTCTTTCAAAAATAATCTTTTTTCCTATTTCCCGTCTTTCTTACGGGTCAAAAATCTTTTGAGTTTGATTTTTGTGAAGTTTTTCTTGATTCATGATATTTTTTTCTTGTTAATTTATTATATAGTGTTTTTACTAATCAACTTTAAGTGGCTCCCAAAGTAGAAAAATGCCTCCACTATTGTATACGAATATAGACACAAATATATACGAAATTCTAGTTTAATAAATAAGAATATATACAAACCGAAACGAAATCTAATCAGGTTTTTAGTTTGAAGAAAATTGTTTATGTTAAACTATTTACACTATTATGAGACCGAAATATTAATTTTTAAGCAAATTAAAACCACTAATATAAATTAGTCTCGTATTATATAACAAAACAGATACCAAAACAAAGAAGCCTATTGGTGTCGAAAATACAAACAACAGAAAACTTAAAAACGGCCTGAAATATTTCAATTTTAAAACATTGCAACTATTTAATTTTTACTTGAATAATGTTAATTGTGTTATTGATAATTTATGAAAAAAAAATAATAATAAAACTAAATAAATAATGTAAAAAGCTGCACAGAGAGGGCAATATTTTCAAACTTTTTTTGTATGTTAAAGCAACAAATTCAAACGAATATCTTTTCAAACTTTTTCTGTGTTTTTGTTTTAAACGTTCCTCGTGTCTTTGATACGGGTTTTAAATTATCTAAGCAAGTCTTAATTACACTGATAAACTTAAAATCCAGTTCAGTTGTGAGTAATATACAGGTAAAAAAATTAAAATTAACACGTTTTTAAATTATAGTCTGTTTAACAGCTAGTCGATGATAAAACCGACAACTGTTCATTATTAAAACAGCATCGGGTTTATTACTAAAATAGATATTTATAGTTTCTTTTTTCATGAAATAAATCGATCTCTGTTGTAAGTCTATCTTAATTTTTATATTTTACAACTTCATTTGTTGAGATGAAGCACATTAAACTTATATCTACTCCTATATTAATCGGAACGCTTCGAAAAACTTTTATGTTAACAAGAATTTAACATAATCAGAGAAAGAGTGTAAATTAAATTCGTTTTCATCAAGAAAAACCAATCTCCATTTCATATTTAAACAATAATTTAATGATGCTCTGCGAGGTGCGTATATCAAGTACGAAAGTCAACTATTATCTTGTGCGCCGAAATATTTTTAGTTTTATATTCACCACCGACTGCAATAAACTGATGCATATTAATCGCAATGTCTCGTGTTTACCCGCTGATTAAGGGCGTTATCTTGTGCCGCCAAAGTTGTATTGAGTTTTGTAGCGCCCTGTTAAATGTCTTTTTTTTGCTTTTCTTACTAATAATTTGATTGTTTTATAAAATTTTTGTTTTTTTTAACACACAAGAAACAGCCAACTTGTTATTTTTGTCTGTATTTTTAACACACAAGAAACAAACAAGTTGTTATTTTTTCTATAATATAAGTTTTTATTTTGCGATTATTTGATCCCTTATAATATTAAGAAAACCTTTGTGTTAATAACTCTTGGTTTTCGATTGTCTGTAACCCTCGGTTCTATTAAGGTTTTAAATATAATTTTATGTGCTACTAATATTCTGAAGAAACTCTCTTTTTTACACAATAGATAATATTTTTTTTTGTTTTTATCTTTGCGTCTTTGATTTATTATATTGACGTATCATTTTTGTAAAACATAAAATTAGAAATAAATCTAATCTGTTCGTAAGAATATTTTTTTAAAACATTTTGCTTTTTTTTATGCACGATTTTTTTAATATACACAGCTTAGATGTTTGTATTGCTTGTCATTTTTTTTAATATGTTTGTGTATAATTTCGTATATACCAATAATTACTTTTGTATATATTACTGTATATTTCTGAAATAAGAAAACGTAAATATCCTAGATCAATAAAGTGACTTTGATTTTTTAGCCTAAAAAAACTGTGATCATTTATCAAAACTTCAGTAACAACGATTATTTTTAAAAAGTGTTTAATTAATGTCAAAGTTTTGATAAAATAAAAAGAGCAAAAGATTGTGTTCTTTTTAGAAAATTCTTCCTCTCACTCGAAGGTATAATTATAAAATATACGGTTAGCATTTCTACACAAAATCCCAGCTCAATAATACAACCATGTGACTAGAAAATTATAATTTTTTTTCAAGCCTCGTTTCGACAACTATGAAATCGCCTAACTTTTAGAGAGTGAATCGCCCGGAATTATTGTAATATGTTTATCGAACAAGAACTTAATTAATGTAATATGCATCGCAGAAAACATTGGAAAACGTTCAAAGTCTAAAAAATCCAATGTTTTAGTAAAAACAGAAGGTACATAAATCGAAGAAGACTTACCAAGAGATAAATAAAAACTGAATATCGTAATAGAAACTAATAAATCTACAGATTGAAAATATAAGAGTTGAAATGCAGCGAGTTTGTTGTAGTTAAGAATTAAATAGCGGTGAAGCGAAGTTCTTTGATAAAAACTCTGGTTTATTATTTGATTATATGCTAAACTACATTAAACTAAAATGTCTAATAAGTTATTGAGATTTTATAAATTAAAAGATTAGTTTTTGTAAAGAATAAAAAAAAGTAAAGGTTTCGGTTGTAAAATAACAGGTTTTTTAGTTAAAACAATGCCTTTAAAATAAATTTGGCTAACCCCTAGATAGGAAGACATTTGCCCACAAAACCGAGATTCAAATATATAGTGTAGCTTTCTTTAATTTAGACTCTTACGGGTGTGTGTAAGTATTAAGATATCTCTATGCTCCTTAATAATTTAAATTATATTTGTCGTAAACTCACTTATACTCTGGAATAAGACAGTTGTATTTTAAAATAGCTAACCTTATTATATATTGAAATATTTTTTTATAAATAAAGACAGGGTTGGGGTTTATACCTGGTTCGAAAACTGTTTATTATTTCATATGTGTGAACTTGCTAATTTCTATAGCTTAGTTATAATTTAAGGGCAGCGAGTTTAACAAAAAGATTTCTAATCTTAATTGTTTTGTTTTTTTTTTGGTCTACGAATTGGGAGTTTTTTCTAAGTGTAATTTCGTTATTAAGGTGTCTTTAATGTAAACAAAGTAATAGTATTTTTTAATTGAAGTTTAATTATCACATACCATTAGACAGTAGTACCATAACAAGTTTACCAATTAAGAGACTAACTAAAATTACAATCACGGTAATAATGATGTATTTCCCTTTCCCTTTTTCAGGTTCGGTCGAGTTCATCGCAAGACTCTTTTTATTTGAAATACCTGACTTCACTTTAACAACATTCTCTTCCTGTTCTATATCAGTTTCAGTTTCTATTTTTTCACTGACCTTTTTTTTAGCTTCCCTGTCACTATTAATTCCATCGCTCATTTTACGTTCAAAAATCTCTTCATTATTTTTATTTTCAACGCTCCGTTTAATATTACTGATGTTTTGATTGACAGTGTTTTGCTCAACATCATAATATCTTTCTGAATCTACACTTTCTTGGGAATTAGCTTCTTCTTTTATGTCGAAGTTGTTTTCAATTGCACTTCTATTTACATCAAGAAAATCTTTTTGGGAAGGAACTTTTTTGAAATAAGTATCACCGCATTTTGAGTCTTCTAGTAATTTACTGGCACCAGTATTTTTATCGTGGTTTACAATTTGTGATGTTTGCGTATCTTCTTCAGTGTCATCAAAATGTTTTTTTTGTATACCTGTCGAGGAAACAGTCGATTTTAACGCATCTGCATGTTTTTTATACCCCGTAGATTGTTCGGTTTGATTATTGTTCGAGAATAGTTTAAAAGATATGTGTCTTTTATCGCTTTTTTCTTTGTTTGGAGTTATAACCTCTCCTTGAGCCTTTCTTTTCTGTTTATTGTCGTTTACATAACTTTTGTTTACACCTTCTTGGACGCTGGGCTGAAATATTTTACTTCCGTCGCCATTATGGTCATTATACCTTTCTGTTTTTTTTTCGAAGAACTTTTTTATTTGTTCGCGATCTGAACTATTTGGTGCCTGTTCTCTTATTTTATCTGTTGTAAGTTTCTCTGTATTTAATTGTCCTGTGTTTATATCATGTTCTTTATCTTTTAAAGTTGTCGAAATGTCGGGGCTAAAAAGGGTTGTCGGTGTTTTGGGAAGTTTACTTGATACGCGATATTTTATGTTATCAATTTCGTTACTTAGTTTTTTAGATTTTTCAGCTGCTTTCGCTTTAATTTTTTTTACTTCTGTATTAAGCTTTTTTCTAGTATTAGAAAAAGATTTTTCTTTAAAAATAGAAGAGATGTTTAATTTATTTATATGCCCTGATGTTGGTTCAATGTCTGCTTTGTGCACTGTTTCGTTTCCTTGTTTTCTAAACTTACTATTCATCTTCGTTACTAATTCATCTTTTTTGGCTATTTGTCGTCTCCAGAAACTATTCTTCAGATTTTCCGTATGTGAACTTGCAATTGTGTTTTCAAGTGTCGTTCTAGGAGTGTTTAATGTGTCAATTGTAGACTCTGCTAGTGAAGACAGAGGGTCGTCATTTTTAATTTTGCTTATGAAATGAAGAATATGTAGCATAATCGAAAAAATTATCTTTTTTTTTATAATACTGAGATTATGCAAAAAGAGGAAAAAATATAAAACACTTTATCAAGCTTAACGACTATCTGTAGTCGTATTCGCCAGAGTTGATTAAATATTTACGAAAAATAAGAAAAAACGAAACCAAAAATCACACTTGACGCTTTTGTTTTTTTGACCGACTCAAGCGACTTTCTTTAATTGTAACAAATTAAAACCGTAGCTTTGTAACATATAAACTAGTTCAATAGTTCAAACGATGTTGTCTAAACCTATATGTTATAAAAAGAAATTTTGGTTACTACATATTTTAGTAGTTTACTAAGAACTCAAGCATTTTTTAGTTTTTATGTAAATATATAAGAGAAAGAAACCCGCAATTATTGCGTTATAGTTGTTTCAAAAAAAAGTCCGTATCAATTAAATAGTTTTTCATAGATCAATGTAAAAAAATTTTAATAAATGTGAGTTATTATATTATAATGAGAAAACTTTGTTTTTTTTGAAAGATCAATAAATTCACGAGTTCGTTAGGTGGTATCGTTGAGGTTACTATAAACAAAAACACCGTGTTTGTGCTATCTATTAGCTCGAAAAGAAAAGTTAAATAATAACTACGATCTCGTTGCAATTTTCAACCCCAGTAATTTTCGAATATATTTGCGAGACCAGGTCACAATATTTTAGCACAAATATAAATGAATATATCTTCTGTAAAAAACACTCAAATTAAAGATGCGTGTATATATTCGTGCCTGACACATCATTGTATTTTATGTCATCAATTGCGCTTTTAATTATAGCACATTCAACTACAAAAATATATAATTACATGTTTTTAGCGCTTATTCTTAATTAAAAAAATTCGCATTTTGTTTTGTGTAATCAAATATTTTTATAGTTGCAGTTGTTTATACTCTACATTATCTATATATAAATAACAGCTTATTTTTTTAAAATCGTGTATTAGAAACCATCTTTGTCGCAAATATGAATCTTGAGTATATTAACGCAATATCGTTAAACAAGTAGTTAATTCTAAGGTTAGTTTTTGTAAACTGGTTTTTAAGTATTGCCGCAAAAATTGTATGAGTATAGAAAGAGCAGTGTTAGAAAATCAGTAACACGTTGTTGGAAAATAAGCTATAGTTTTAATAGTAACTCGTGTTTTTTTAAGACATTAGCCAATAGACAACAGCTACAGTATGATCTAAAATTAGTTCTCGTATTTATTACCACGCACAAAGCAGTATCAATAAAATTAGGTTCATATTAAACAGATTTTGTTTAGCGTTTATTAATTTTTTTTGTTTAAATTTTTAAGCTATGTCAAATGTCTTGCTATTGCTTTTTATGTAGTTTTTTTAGCTTTTTTTCAGAACCTGCGGTTTCGCGGTTTTCGCTATTATTTTTCCAAACGCTCCCGTGCCCTACATAAACCTGTCTTCGTCATATTTAACTGATTAGAAGAACAGATATTTTTTATGTTTCAGTCGGATAAAAAGTGTTTTTAGCTTTATTTGTTAATTTAAATTACACTTGTTTATGTTTGTTTGTCTTACGAGATTATCGACGATTTTAGAGTTATTATTGGCTGAAGCACTAGTAAGTCTTTTTATGTTAATATGATTTTCTTGTGTACTTCACTCTGTATTAAAAAATCTTATTTTTTTTTATTGAATAAAATATTTTTCACGACGATCAGCTTTTCTAGTATGTATTAAATGAATTTCACCTTTTCTAATCTAAGTTTTTTGTTTTTGAAAAAAACCCGTTTTACAAACAATCTCTATAGTATTGTTTAAAAATAAAAATTTTTTTTTAATGACAAAAAAATCTCGTCAGTACATGTGTTATCTTGAAATTTATAGAAAGCAAACTTTCACTTGTATCGTATAAAAAAATTATAGAACACAATATTCGTTTTAATCAATTATATGTCATCATTTCTACCGAAAATTAATTATCTAAATTGGTTCAGAGATAAATAAACACGTTTATTTAAAAGATTGATTTTTGTTTCATTTTTTTTTCAAACACGATTTCGTTTTAATCGAAGATCTTCTACTAAAAATAAAACACATAGAAATATATATTTATAGCGAACAAAACTAAACAAGCTTCACGCCGCTGATTTTTTAATAATAATATGCATACCCCGAGCTGGTAAAGTATAATAAATAACCGACAAGGTTTTTTTTAGTTTTTGCCTTTATTTTCTTACTATTATATTTTTAATTAAGTAAATTGACGTTACAATTTAAGGCAGCAGTTTTTTTTAAGTAACAATCAGAAAATTACATAATAAAAAATTATCTTTTTTAGTGCTAAATATTATAAAAACGCGTTATAATGTTGTTGTTTCTGCACCTGAAACGATACAGACTAACTAACGGACGTTTTTTATAAAGAAACAACGCTGAGAAATACCTAAACATAATCACCGCTGTCTTTTCGTCTATTTGCGCAGCACCTGTGATGAAAAATTGAGATCGTTCAATAAAGTTCAATTCAAAACGGTTTTTATTTTCTATTCAGATACTTTTTTTTACTTAATTAAAATTATAGTGAATATTTACTATGACGTAAAGTACGTTTTTTTTGATTTGTACTTGTTTATAATAGTTGTTTTTATATGTTTAGCAGAGATTAATTTAATTATAGTATTTTACAATGAAATATACTTCGAACACAGCTAACTTATATAGTATAATTTATGTTAAAAGTTTGATTGTTTTTGTTTTAAACAACCTACAGAAACTAACGCATTATAGGAGAGAGTTATGTAATATTCTGATATTTCTCGCGGTCAGAGCCCTGTTAAGTTTATAAAAAATTTTTATAGAAAGTCGAACACATTCCAGTAACAATTAAAAGCCTTAACAATTACTTAAAAACTTTTTTGATATATTAATGATTTGAATTTTTTACTTGATAATATTTTAAGATTCTAAAAAGGTGCAACTTTTTATATCACTGCATTATTTATATTTTCTGAAAAATTATAGTATTGTGTATGCAAAAACATCTAAACATTAGCAAACTATTTTCTATAATATACTGGTTTTTTTTAGAGTGGATTATAAACCGTAAAAGCGAGACTTTAAAGTGGGCGTTTAAAAAACTTTTTTTTCAATTTTTGACCTTTATTCAATAATTTTTCTCATCCACACATAAAAACTATACAGCCTGAAATTGCTAATAAAACAACAGCTTCACAAGAAAAGAAAATATAACACACAAAGGTTTTGTTGACAGAGGGTTAGTATCAGTTGTAATATTCGCTGTCTGTAATCTAATAATGGCGTTTTTTTCGTTAGATGTTTCGACGTTTGTATTCTTCTATATCTGATCCGGTTTCTACCTCGGTCTTTGATCTGGTCTCACTTTTGATCTTCTCTTAGTTATCTTCTTCGATCTTTTCTTCAGCTCTCCTTCGATCCCTTTCTCGATTTCTCTTTTGATCTCTTCATCGAACTCTCTTTCGATATCTGTTCCGATGTTTTCTTTGCTCTTTTTTACCTCCCCCCTCGCCCTTCTCTTAGGTTCTTTTTTCGATTTTTTTGTCGATATCTCTTTTTACCTCTTCTTTGGGCTTTCTTCTGATATCTGTTCTGGTCTTCTCTTTGCTCTTTTTTTCCCCATTCCTTCGCCCTTGTCTTCGACCTTTCCTTCGATTTTTTTCTCGACATCTCTTTGTCCACTTCTTCAGACTCTCTTCTGATATTTGTTCCGGTGTTTTCTTTACTCTTTTTTTTTCCTTCCCTTCGCCCTTCTCTTTGACTTTTTTTTCAAGCTTTTTGCCTTTACCACCAGTCGAAAGAACACCAGCTCTCCTATTATTAACAGTGTTGTAAGACAATGTTTTCTTGCCGTTACTACGATGTCTTTTATGATATAGATTTTGGTGTCTCACGCCAGGGTTTATTATTTTCTCTGACTTATTTGTAGCTGCTTTCTTTGTCATACTTGTGTCTTGAACTTTATAGCTCGGGTGTTTAAGAGACATGTCTGTTTCTCCAATTTGTTTTTGAGCATGTTTACTTTTTGTCAACACAGTACTGTTTTTTGTAGAAAAACAAGGACAAACCGCTTTATCACAAAAACCATACCCAGGCGGCATAAACCCAAATCGATTAAGCCAACGTTGTTCTATTTGTTTTATCGTCATCCCCGGATATGCTTTATTTCGGAATTCTTCACTGTTATATATATTAGGTTCTTCATGAGTATCCGAATTTTCTTCTATCATTTTATTCTGGATCTCATTTTCTGTAAATCTATGGTTGATTCGTGTATCTATACCGCGTAGTGGTAACATTGGAATTGAAACTGTTTTTATCGTATTATATAAAACTAAAAGTATATTCTGCATGGGTTTTATTAATGTCTTTTTTTTATTTATTTGTTTTACTTCCTTTTTAAAATTGTGGTATTTTTCAGTAAAACTCATCATACGAATAGAAACATTAATAAAATTATAATAACAGTTTGATTAAATAAAAACATTTGGATAATCTTTAAATCCTTTTTCATTGAATTACAGTATTTTCTATTCAATTAAATACTTCTCTTTTAATTTAAATTCTTTTTTCATTTCTTTCTAATTCACGTTAAAGTGTTTTTTGATATTTGACTTTAAACATTTAATAAGTATTAAAATAAAAACGTTTTTTCTTATAAACTCGTGTCGACAAGCTTTTCTTTCTTCCCCCTTCTTTCTTTCTTCCCCCTTCTTTCTTTCTTCCCCCTTCTTTCTTTCTTCCCCCTTCTTTCTTTTTCCAAAAAGCTAAAGAAACGATAACACAACGCGGAGATTCAGTTATTTCTTTCAAAATGAAGAAAAAAAGATAAACGTATTTAAAAACGAGAATCCAGTAGAAAAAATAGCTACAATAACAAAACTAAAATATAGAACTGTTCAGGCTGTTGTGAAAAGCTTGAAAAACTACTGGAACACGAAAATAAAAAGTAGAAAGAAAATCTAATAATAAAAAGATAACGAAAAAAATTTAAATTATAGAAGAACTGAAGCAAGTTCAAATTACATTCTTACATTGAATGCATTAGAAACAAAACTACTGTGCATTTTGTCGTGTCGCCATGTTTATAGACAACACGAAAGAGCCTGCTAGTTTTTTTTGACTCTCAAACACATAGGTTTCAAACTGCCAGCCGTAATTGCATCTCGAATTAAAAAGCTGATATTTATATATGTAGTTTTTTTCTAAACAGTCTAGTCTTCCTGTAGAGTGTGCATTATTTTCATCTACAAATTTTTTTTGATATTTATATGAGAGAATGTATAGTAAATTTTCAATTAGTAACACAAACGCATATGACATTTTCGACAAATAGAGACGACAAATCAACCTTAAGTAGTGTAATAAATTATGAGAGCGTGTTATTCAGCGTGTTTATAGTGGATAGATTACGAATATAGGTTTTCAAGTTGTTTCTTATGAGTATACTGCTTGTTCTCTTATAGGTTTAAATTTTCGAGAATTGTGCATCTTAATTTATGATAAAGTTAAAGTGCTTTAAGTAAATGAAGGCGAAGAAATTATACTTAAAATTGACTTACAGTGTATATTTATGAGTTCGTATTATTACATATTTAATCTCATAGTGTTTTTATATAGAAATATAAAGACATTTTTAGAAATCACTTCATAACCAGCAAAACATTCATAGTTTGTTATTATTGTAAACACGTTAATAATATTACAGCTGATAGTCTAAATCACGAGAAGGCAACATACAGTCTGCGAATGGTTTTTATTCGCCAAGCGAACTGTTGTTTATCGGCGCAGATTTTTTTCTCACATAGCTTTCAAAACATTTTTTCCGCGACCCTATATACCCGTTTAGTAAATGCAAATCTTCCCAAATACATGTATTTCGATCGGTGAGTTTTCTGATTAAAAATTAACGAAAAAAAACGCTTATATAATACTAATACACATAAAAATAAATAAGTTTTTTAGATTAACACAAATAAAGCCTTATCACAAGCTTTGTATTTAAAATTAATTATTCTTTTTGTACTTTCGTGTAAAAACGAAGGTTTTTTTACTTAATTTTACTAAAAAATTTTATAGACTGAAGTTGCTCTGAAAACCCTGTAATATGTTGATTTGTAATTTCATTCTTAAAAACGCCATTTTCTCATATACACGCTAATTTGAGATACTGTCTATCTCTAATCAAATGTATACTTTACTCTAAAAAAAAATATTCGGGAAAAAAGAAGGGTCTTTGTTAAGAGTCTTTTAATACATTTTTTTGTAATAACTCTAACTTAAGTTGCATTTACACAAATGTTTAATATGAAAATAGTCAGCCTTTTTTTGGAAATATTTGTATATTTTTATAGTCTTTTTTTTAATAAAGAAAAATATTTTACTGATAGTGTTATAAAATTGAATATTTTTTTCGAAAAAATTACAATTCTAATAGAAAAACTACAATTCTAATAAAAAGATTACAAATAAACAGAAAGACTTTAATTAAATAGAAAAGAACTTAGTTTGATAGAAATGCTGCTAAATTACAATAGAAAATATTTTTAGGGAAAAATAATATATTTAATTAAATAGTTTAATGCGTTTGGTTTTGTTTAACTTTATAGTATACTGTCAAAAGCAAGCCACTTGAAGTAAATTATAAATGTGATTGTGAAAGTATTTATTTTTGCATAAGTAAAAAAATCTTATTAAAACGTTTTTTTCGGAAATAATATATTATATATACTGAATTAATATTAATGTATTAGAAAAAACTTTTATTTTTCAAAAGGTAATATATAACAAAGAACATTATTAATAAAATAAAAACAGTTATTTGAAAAAAAGACCTTAATTTCTTTTATAACAAAAGATTAAAAGAACAATTATAACAAAATAGTAAAAAAACTCTCCCTTTCCTTATTAATAATGTTCTTTATTTTACTAATCTAGTTTAAATAACTTTAAAAAAATGCTGAAAGTTTTTTTTTTACATCATTTCAATTAATTTTTTTTTCGTTGAATTGTTCAAAATGTGGATTTTAATTACTTGATGTCAAAATTTTTTCATAATATTTGTGAAATGTTTTCGTTCAACGATACTTTGAAATGAGTTTTAAGCTATTGTTAACTCTGTAAATACTATACGTTTCATGATATTATAAAAAACAAAATCGCAGGTATACGATGTCGGCTGAATATTGTGAAAGTATAAGCAGGTTTCTTATTAAAAAAATGTGTTATAAATATCAAGATGTATATGAGAGAGGGTTGAATATATTAAAAAAAGTTAGTTGAATTTTTTTTAAAATAGTTGAAAAGGTTTTGAGTAGATCACAAAGTTATAACATGTGTGTTCACAAAAACATGTTTAGTTTAGATGATCATTCATGTTCACAATATGTCTGGGCTCATTAATTAAGATACTTCAAGACACGATGAAGATTACTGAATTATCATTTTAAATGCCGTTTTAAAAATCCACATATACTTGATTAAAACCGCGTAAAATGTAGTCCGAATGGTTTTGTCGTGATTGATAGCCCCTTTATCTGTGATTAAAAAACTTTTAAAATAAATTATTGTCATATCTATTATTTGATTTTTTACATCAAAAAAGACTTGATAAACTGATTTTTCAATGCATTAGCCTGACATATAACATATATAAATGACACTATGAAAAATGACGACTTGTTTTTTACACACATCTACACGAATAAACGGCTTGTTTTTTTTAAAACACGCATTTTTTAACTTTTTTACTGTTTGAACTTGCTTCGGTAAAGAAGGAAGATTGAAAGCATTAATATACAAACTTTTATTTAATCTGTTATTTTTATTAGAAAATTCCCGATTGTCACCATTATTCTTCTAAAATTCGTATACTTAAAAATATGAATAAATCGCAAATATTATACGGCTTAGGCGTTATATTATAATCGATTAACAGCAATATATAAAATAAATCGCTCTTTTTTTGAAGCTGGAAATTAAAAACCTTAATACATTAATTTTATATCATAAATATTCTACTTACCTGAGACATATTTTTAAAATGTTAGCTGTTTGGAAACAGGCAGGGTAGTATAATATACTTTAAAAATAATACTATAATGCTTTAAATAATCGATTTTACACATTTACAAAAGTATGTTAATGTTTCGTTCATTATACAAAAATACGAAAAAAAATTTTTTTGTTTTTTTTATTTTACTTATAAAATGTTTTTTATAAGTATTTTCGGGTTTTCAGCTAAAACATATGACAAAAATTCTTATGTTTTTTTAAACTTTCATATATTGCGTATTTTTCAAAATACATGTGTTCTATGAATGTTGACACAAATTGCTCGATTGTTGACAAAAAACATTAGAATAAATTAAAATTTGATGAGACCAAAAAAAAGTTTTTATATTTTTTTTTTCAGAACTTTTAATAGTTTTTGAGGGCTATTGAGAAATATCGATGAAAATGATATCATAAATACAACGGGCGAAACAATGAACTAAAAACAGAGAGTTGATGTAAGCAAGAAAGAGAATACTTGCTTTTTTGAATCCAGAACAACCGAGAAATGTGCAAATATGAAACTTTTTGATTTAAAAATAGTGTAAATTTCCACAGCTCTAGATATATTTATGTAAAGCGGCTATGGTGTCAGCGAAAGCTAAACATAAACGAAGTGAGATTAATTGGTAATTTGATAGAAATATCGATCCCTAAAATCTTTACACGATAATATAAGAATCATAATTGCGTCGGATAACGTTTTGAACATTAGAGAGAGAAGTTCAAAAGACCACCGGCTGATAACTATGGATTCAAGTCAACAGTAAAGAGAAATAAAAAAACTCAGGTGGCCAGAAACGTCTTTAACTAATTATAAAATTACAGAATTTTAAGCCGTCTACTCAGAACGATAAACTTTTGGTTTAATTCTTTCTTTTGTTACAGACAACCAACTCGTTATTATATACGAAACAAGTTTTATTTCTCATTATAGTATCAACTATAGTTAATGGCATGTAGAAATCAAACTTGGATGTATGCCTCAAGGGTGCTTGGGGTAAACATCGGTGTGATAGCAGATATTTTCTCGATCAGTATGGTATTATATAAGTTTGTTTTGATAATAGTGTGATGTAGTACATAACTTTTTTCTTCAGTCGTTGAACTTTTATATATATTGTAGATAATGATGAGTTACATCATCCTAAAATTGTAAAACACAATTTATCATATAGAAAGTTTAGAGTAGTATCTTCCGACATAAACCCAAAATTAAATTATGTTGAGCGGGTTTTGTCTAAGTTAAGACAACCTATAGAGCGTATAGACGTCGTTCTCAAAATCAAGAAAAATCGGCTTCAGCAATAACAATTATTTTATAGCAGATGCTAAAAACCGATTTTGCAAGAAAAAGCAGATAAACCTAAAGAAAGGTTTGTTTTGGCTCAGCAAATACAATCAGTTATTTAAGTAAACACAAAGTTTTTACTATTTTAATTTTTTGTTATACACTTTTTACATTACTGTACTTTGACTTATCTAGTTATTTTTGCAGAAAATAGTTTAATAGACTTTTAATTATTTTAAAACTATTTGTATTATAATCAAGTAAAAATTTTTTTTACACACGTGAACAGTTACAACAGTTCTTTAACTTTGATCAAATATTTTAATCCTCGCGCCAACATTCTTTTAACTAACACCAACATTCTTGCAATCTATGTTAACATTCTTTTAACCTGTGCCAACATTCTTGCAATATGTTTCAACATTCTTGCAACCTAGACCAACATTCTTACAACCAGGGCTAACATTATTGCAAAACCTTGTATTGAGTTTTCAATATTTTCCAACTTCTAACACTTTCCATAGCTTCTCTTTTATTTTTTCTTTCAGCTTATCTTTGGTCGAGTTCAGTTATATTTTTTTGTTTATTCAAATTTTGTCTTTTGGCTGTGTTTTAACGTCTGGATAACTGAATAAAAAATATTTTAATTAGCCTTAACTGAAAATATTTATTGACTTTTAATTGACTTTTCAGGTTAATTGGAAAAAATGAGTATGTTATAAGAAACGAAATTTCGATCTATAATTTTTTTCGTTTTAAAAATACGAAAATGTAATATAAAACATAACTCAAGTTCTCCCCTTTAGATGTTCTACTAAATCATTGTATACTAAAAAATTAATATAAGAAACAACACGGCCAAATATTAAAAAATCGGTATATTTGACAACTCGTACATGTAATTAAAAAACAGTATAAGAACATCTTCAAATATCAAAAAAACTAGCTATTTATCAAGTCGGTAATATACTAAAAGATTCGTATAACTGCAACTTAACCAAAAAAAATAAAGAACATGAAATCTTTTGGATATAATATTTTTACAATCAAATAAAAATTTCAATATATTTTAAATCAGAACTTTATCAATACAAAGAAGTCGTGTAATCAAACTCTCTTCTTTTTTATTTTCTGAGAAAACAGCCTCAAATATATTAACTATGAAAAATATTAAAAAAAACAAAAGCCATAGATTCAGAGTCATTGTCGTTTTCAAAGCTTATATTTTTAGATTTACCAAAAAATATTGCAGGCTGTTTGCTTTAAATGACATGACCGAACATGCAACGCGAGATTGTTTGTTGTTAAAGAGATCGAGTCGCTTCAGAGAAAACGTTGAATATGAACGAGATTCACTTAAAACAGGCTTGTATCAATAAAAGCAACTAACTAATAAAAGACCAAAGTAGCAAAAAAGACAGAGAATCAATTATTATTAAACCATTACAACTATCGATATTAATAAAGCGATATCCCAAAATTTATCAAATTAAAAAACATATTAGACTGTATAAGAAAAAGAAAAAACACTTAAAAAAATATTTGAAGTTATTACGAACACTTTAAATAAGATCACAGGTGTAAGCTATTTATGCGTTTTGACAGCGAACACACGGGCTCACAACAGCCAATATTTTTTTTATATATATTTTAAACTATCTTTCTTCTAACTAATCTAGGTTTTTAATAAACATCACATTCAAAACCCATCTTTTTGAAAATTATCAAGTTTTTATACTACACATAGGCTTGTAGAAAAATTAAAACTTTATATCTATGTTTTAATAACAAATAAAAGCAGATCGTTATACAGAGAATTCTTTTTAAAATATCTCCACTTACAGCAATCACACAAATATAGTTATATTAAACTTTAAAATAGCATAAACAAATGCAGGCTTTGGGGCTTTGTAAATTCTTATTTATTTCATTATAGCCAATCTATATGTCGTTAAATACAATAAAGAAGCTCAAAGTAATTACAAGCTTGTGTTTTCGATTTCATCCGATCTAAAGCGGATATATACTTTAGCTTTTTACGAGAGAGAGACATCAAAACCGAATACATAAGAATAAAACGTCACATTAAATCAGTCAATACTGTTAAAACAAAAATGCTCGATTATTCGCCTAAAATTAAAATAGATTAAAAATACAATATTCGCCTAAAATAAAAATTAAAAAAAAAGTACTATATCATAAAGACATATTAGAAACGCCCAGAAAAAACTTTAAAATAAAAAAAATATAAAAAACGGAATGGTAAAAATTAAAAAACAACTTAGCGTGCAAAAATCTAAAGAAAAGAATACTGTAAAAGAGGAAAACTAGTTGTTTTTTTACAATGGTTTCACATATAACTTTGACCACGTTGATCTTAGAGATAGATAACGATATAGATGTAAGAATACGAAATGTATAAGCGTTCTGTTTCTCTACAGGAAAATAATAATAAAAGAAATAGAACACAATCACGAAGCAGAAGACCAAAAAATAAAAAGAATAAAAAAAAACAATCACATTAAGCAACAGGGCGAATCACGAACGATAATTTTAATGACATTCTAATCACTGTAGTAAAAGACCACTACCGCAAATTTCGAAAAATTAGAAGCCCCACTTATGTTAGAAAGTATGACAGATATGGTAAAGAAGAAATGAAAGAGAAGAGGTGTGTAATTACTCAAAGAGTCGAAGTAGTATCAGAAATGCTCATAAAAGATTGTTCAGGCGATGCTTTCTTGCGGTACGCTTTGGGTTTTAGCGGATACATCAGAGTTATGTTTTTTACCACGTGCAAAAGAAAAAATGTTTCGCAAAGCACGCTTTTGTCGATTAGCGAAGCTTTCAAAATAACCAACCGATCATTTTATCAATGCGCTGTAGTTTCCAATTTTCTACTCAGCAAGCCTTGGGCCTCTTGCTATGTTTTAATAATAAAAAAAACAAAGCGAATACGAGAGAGTTTTTGACAAGCTTTTTAAAACAACAAAAAGTAGGTCATCGTCTATAGCGATCATTTTTGAAAAAGGTTTATCTATTGCAATAGAATCTTCTTTCAATTCAAAGATAAGTTTTTGTCACATTAGTTTTGCCAGTCAATATGAAAAAAAGTACATATTTTTGGGTTATCTGAGAACTATTTACATAACATGAATTTTTGTAAGTATATACAAAAAAATTCTTTTGTTGGCTTATCTACCATCAGCAGAAATAAACGATGAATATAAAAAGTCATAGAATTTTCTTATAAAAAATTATAAACATTCACGACAAGATAAATTTTTTGAGTATCATGAAAAAAAGATATCTCAACTAAGACAGAGTTAAGAAATCGTTTTCAACTCAGGGGAGAGGTTCATTTATGATTGAGTGTTTAACGATATGTCTCAAACAAAAACTCAAAAGAATGGCATAGGAGACACAATGCTTTAATCTCGATTCCGCAACTAAATATTGCATTATTTATAAATAAAATTTCGGACAAAGAAAACGAAAAAATTTTTAAACTAATTCATTCGAAAATCGAAAGATTTTTTCGGTCATTAAAAGAAAGTAAAATCGAAGCTAAAACACGCTATATTTTGAGTTTAATCGATATATTAACAGTGTGAAAATCTTAAAACTATTGATAAAAATAATTAAAGTTGTTTTTTATAAATTTTTTTTATTAAAATGTTAAATAAAATAACTACTGTTATAGTGTTCGAATTAACGTTTGTATATGGGCGTTTGAGCGAAAAAAATGTTTTTATTATTTTTGACGATTTATTAAACTTATGAAGTTGTCTAAAAACGCACACAAAAAGCACTATTTTTCAAGGTGAATAGTCGGTTTTTAAATTATTTTGATTTTAGACGAAGCTGCCGTTTATTCGCTTATAAGCGAATAAGCAGCCGACTAAAATAACCAAATATCTTATAACACCACCAATAGCTAATCAGCTTCTCAAAAGATCAAAAACTCTGGTATAAAGTCCTACATATAGATAAAGCGACAAGACAGCTTTTACCTGTAAATAAAGCGATAGAAAAAACAGTTCGAGAACATGTTTCACGCTTTTTAAATTATATAAGTGTTTCATCCAGTTATTTTTTTAAATATTTACCTTTTAAATATAACTAAAGTTTTAAAAACAATGTGAAAATAAACACAGTCGTTTTTAACAATCAAACCTTAAAAAAACTTAAGTTTTATTGCTTATATTTTTGAACAAAAACAATATTATATAATGAAGATGTGTGTAAAAATAAGCTGTGAGATGTTATTTGGCGAGTCGCTCCTTAGAATAACAAGATGTTATGAAAGGAAAGATGTTCTTGGGAACTCTCTTAAATTGAAATATAATTATAAACATGACTGTTCACATAGCTCAAAAAACGAATTTAAAAAATAGATTCACGCTGTCAATTATAAACGGAAAAACCGAAATTTTGCTTGAAGAAGACTAGTTGCTTTTTTTTTATTTATTGAGTCAGGTAAAAGAAAATTTTTTTCATAGTATAAAAAATATAGAGATCTGTAAAAAAGGGGCAATGTTATATGTACCTAGGTGCTTGAAACAGACACCAATAAATTACATAAGCACAGAAACACTATAATAATCAAGAAAACTAAAAGGAAGATAAAATAAAGCGAAAAAAGATTAGTGAAAAAAGTGAACGACATATTTCAAAAAGAAAATGACTAAAATATTTATAGACTAGAAAAATTTAATATTAAACATGGATGTTTACAGGCAACTAACAAATTTTTAAACTAAAAGTGTGTAGAGCTGTCAATATAAGAAAAAATAACAGACCAATTTTTTCGACACTACTGTTTTTTCGAACGTGTCGAAAAAAATGTAAAAAACATAAGTAGAACGACACATATGCTTTTACATCAGTTTTCTGTACAAAATGATTTTTTATTGTTAAATAGACTATAATAAGAAAACTGTAACAGTTAAGACTGTTATACGAAAGCGAAAAGAACAAAATACTTCACAAAATATTAATCTCAAAAATAGAAAACAGTTATGAGAATTTTTTTGAAAGAATCTGTAAAAAAATAGTTCGTGTTAATAATGTCGTGATTGAATCTGGAGAGCTAAAAGATCTAAAAAAATGACTAATATAAACCGAAGCCAAGGGAAAAAAAGTATTCAGCAAAAAAAAATTTTTCCTAAATTTTGAAAAATAAATAAAACACAAAAGTATTATATATTCACATACACAAACATTGGCCTTTGATTATAAAACAAGAATCAACCAGAAAAGATAGAGTACAGCATATAAAGCTTACTTATGACAACTGATGTGTTTACAGCAAAACCAAAAGTCAGATTTTTAGAAAATTCAAAGAGTTGAACTAAATAAAAAGTGTGTTAATGACAATTGTCGTGCGTGGCGTACTTGTTTATAATAGATGTTAAGAAAAAAAACACATGAAGTGTATAAGAGTATTCAAAAATATATACAAATTATCGTCTTACGATAATATATTATTTATTTTTAGTTACAATTTAATTATTCAGAAAACATTCTCATTGGTTTTCTTTAACAACACTAGTAAAATTTTTTTTGATATTTGAAAAAAATATTTCATTTTTATCTTAAGCAGTTATTTAGTTTAGCTTGTTTCTCTTTAATTGTGTATAAGAAGATATATGTAAGTATGATAGTTTTTAATATCGAAACAGGCAAAAGAGTTAAGTTTATAAAATGTTTTAGTCGCCTGCGGCTTTTTTAAGAGCAATGTGTAACAGTTCTAAACTTATAAATAAATTTCTTAGTTTTTTTTAATTTAATCAGACCACGCGTTCAATAAAATCAAATCAAATAAAAGAAAAATTTTTTTTTCCTAATTAAATGTTATATATGCGATTTTCAGATAAATATCATTTATTACGATTCTTAGTTGGTTACTAAATATCAACATTTAACAATTGCAAATCAACAAAATTGTTTTAAATTGTTAATATTGCAGGTCAACTAATTAGAAAAACACAGAAAACATTTTGGTGTGTGTTAGAAGATTAGTTTGATTAGTTTCTATGTAAAAAAAAGTTGTTTTATGTTCTCTTATATTGGAAGAGTAAGTGGTGAGAAATAAACAGCGATAAAAGACAGCAAAACATTGATTGAAAAAAACCCTGAAAAAAACATTAATTTTGAGTTCGAAAAACGAAAGTTTTAAAAATAAAATGTATGAAAACTAAAATTGCAGTTTAAAGTATGTAATTTTATAAACTGAAAAAACTCGAAAGGAAAGATTTTCAAACAAAATAGAACAGAAAAAATTTAAAAAATGAAATTGAAACAACGAAACAAGCAAAAAACAACACATAGAGGCCCTAAAATTTTAAAAACCGCAATTTTTTTAAATAAAAAATACGTTTTTATTTATACACTTCATAAACGTCATATTTGCAGATTGTTTTTGAATTTTTGAATGAACAAAAAAGTCTATGAACGAATATTAATTAACTTAAGGCTTTTTTTTTAAAAAAACAATTTCACGCGATCACTAAGCCAAACCCGAATACTTGATTGTTTGATTATATTATCAAAACGAAAAACTCTGCCTTTAAAAATAATAAAAAACGTTTTCTATAGTCATTTTGGTAATCTTTTCTTCGTTTAATCAGAGAATATTATATCATTAACAATCGTTTATTATATATTCAAGAATGCAAACAGAAAAGAGCGAGGTCAAATGTGTTGATAAACGATCATGAAGTTATCAAAAAAAATTCTAGATATACAAAACAAAATAAAATTGTTTATTTAATTCGAATATCTTAAAACAAAGAGGTTGTTAGTAAATGAACGAACAATTTATAAAAAACATGATATTTTCAGTCGTTCTTGAGTATATTTTTTGATAAGTTTCTAAAAAACTTTTAAATAATTTTCAAACAAAACACGAGAATAGACCAGGAAGTTTTTATAAAGAAATGAAAATAGAACAAAAAAAGATAAATATAAGTTTATTGATTGTGACTTTAATTCGAAAAATAGTAAAATACGAAGTGTAAAATATCTAGAACACTGACAAAACAAGATTATTTTACTGACCCTTCGCCGCAAAAAAACTTTACCAAATAAAAACTTTAAAGACAGAGTGTCAATTGTGTTATGTTCAAGCCTGAGAAGAGTATAAAAACGCACAGGATTTAATATAGAAATCAGAAAGATTCCAAAAAGCATCGATTTTCGCAGGTTCTTAATAGATAAAATAAATCTTTTTTAAAACATAATTACTTTATATTTCGTTTATCAATATTTATTTGTTAAAGTTCGACGACAGTTGTATAAAAATACGAGAAAATCTTTTTACACGCTGAGTATCATATCGCAGACTATTATGAAAAAGATCAATATGATAAAGTTTGTTTCTTTTAAAAATCTCGAAAGTCTGGATCAACCGTTTGAATTAGGTTTTATTCAGAATAAAAATATGTATCTTAAAGTATAGAGATAAATTTGATTTTACAACAAGTAGCAACTATCGCCATTTATTATAAAGCCTATAGAAAATCTGGTTTAGGAAAACAATTATTTTCTCAGACTCAATTTAGGCCGAGTCAAAACACGAATAATCAACAACTGTTTTGTAAAAATGTTAAAGAAACATACAAAGTACTCAAACACATTTTCAGATACAGATGACTTAATTTAAAATCTTTGAAAAAAAATTTTCAGTAAAAATTACTTATTTTAAATATTTTTTAATAGGTTCAGTTATACAAAACAAAATATTGTTTCATAGTTTAGACGAACAGGGAATATTTTATTGATTTCAAAATCTAGACAAAAGAAGATTAGCAAACAAATGCCCATTTATATAACACCAATGAAAACCGCACAGAAATCCACGGAAATACAAGAAACAAAGAAAAAAAATGTATCTGGGATATCGGCGTGTATAAAAAACCGTTAAACTTCAGAAGCGTTAACATTTGAGACTATAATATTAAAAAAATTAATAAAACACTGAAAACTTCAAAAAAGAATATACACAACGATCAAACAAAACTAAAGGTAACGCACCAGAGCAGATTAGTAAAATATCACAGACTTAAGAAGATATTTTATCTCTATTTCTTGTTCATTAATTTACACTTACGTTTTTTAAAAGCCTTCATTTTTTAAAAAAAAGATGCTTCTCAAAGTTTAATTTTGTAAATAATCTCGTTCTCGAAAAAAAACTTTATATTTACGAAAACTTTTTTTGTTGTTTTACAACTTATAGAATTTTTACTGTATATTTTTTTTTGTCAAATTAACTAAATATCTTTCCGCACGAAAATCTACTTATTAATTTTTGTTGGTTTTTGTATTTTTAATTTAATAGCGAGCTCTTCTTATATATTTAAAATGTTAATTCTTTATGAAGAAAAATAATGTTTTAAAAACCCGTTTTTAATTATTTTAAGATAGATCTTCATCAACCTGAGATGCCATATAATAGATAAGTAACAAAAAATTGTCAAATGTTTTATCTAAATTAACCAATACATATTATATAACATTTGAAAGACGTGTTTTTGAGTCCCAAAAACGTTTTTTTTTGATTTCTCAATCTAATTTATAGATTTTTTAAAAGCGTTTTTTAATATTCAAAGTATTTATTAGAAAAAATATCAAAAATATTTGTTTTTTAGACGATCTATGTTTCTTTGCAACTAAAAAGATTAACAAAAAACATTAATATATGAACAATGCTTAAATATATGATTTTATTTATTATAAATATAGTGCTTTTGTCTTCTTTTTTATAAAAAAAAACTTATCTCTTTTAAACAATTAAGCAAAATAAGATGATTTTTGTAACGAAGGTTCTGATTATCTAAAATTCGCTTTAGAAAAATAACGTTTGGCTTTAAAATAGTCAAATACACTTTAGATATGTAACAATTAAATTGATAGATTGACAAGAAAGCTTTTTAAGGTTTAAAAAACAGATTTAAATATTACGATATTATTTTTTATTAAGGTTATAAAAATTAAAGTAAAAAAAATACATAGCATGCACATCTTCATTCAAGCAATAGCGAATATAAATAAAACTAAAGCATCTGACTTTTCACACGACACAAGTGATAATAGCAATAGACATTATATAAATACACTGTTGGCGAGGCTTTCACGTCTTAATAGTAGATTAGATACCCTTCTAGATTTTTTTGAAAGCAGGCAAAATTCAACACAGAATATAGAAACTCGGGGGGGTTTTCAAAACTGTAGCTTCGAAAACCATAGAAATTTAAATAATTCGAATCAGGTTTACCATGCCAATTCAGATATAGTAGAAGTCCTTTTCACATTATTAAATACTTTAAATCAGCGAGACATTTCTCTATCAAGTACTTCGAGCGAGTCTTCAGTAGATGACAATAGTTCAAATATTATTCCATTAAGTCGGAGTAAAAATATAGTTTTTTTTGTTACCAAAAAGACAGAGAATATGTTTTTCAAAAGAATCTAAAGAGAATTTGATAAGCGACATTATTGCCAATATTGAAAGTAGACGAGTTAATATCGATGAAAAGATTGTTGATTACTGTAAAGGTTCGTCGTCTTCGAGCGATAGTATTAACAATGAAGACGAGTTTTTTGATATAAGCAGTTCGTCAGATGTTTCCGACGAGTTTCTCGGCACCGTAAACCCTGCTGTAAGTTTATAAAAATACAGCAGTTCTGAAAACTCTTTCCGAGATCATGATACGCTTTTTTCTCGTTATTCCAGTAAAAACAAACCTTATTCTTCAGCCGATTCTGACTTTTTTGATGAACCCCCTTCATTTTCTCCGCTTTTCCATAAAATTGACGAAAATAAATCTGGATATAGTGACATTGAGTCTCATAGTCTCGACTCAGAACATTAACGTTTTCAGCTGACTATAAGCAGATTGAGAACGTTAATGGCTATCAGGCTAGACGGAACTGATTAATACTCTGTTTTATTCGAAGAATGACGATGAGTATAATCAAAGCTGGTATTTGAGTGTTTATGTAGAAAAGTGACAGAAGCGGTTTAACAATAACCCGCGAAGAGTGTAAAAAAAAAAGAATTTTCAACACTTACATAGATGTAATCAAATAGTTATGTTGAGAATGAAATATGCAAAACAAACAGTATAGATGAGAATTAAAAAATATCTACAACAGGGATGCGTTAATAATTTGTTTTATATATTGAAAGTGTCTTCGATATTATGTTATATAAATTGGTAGACGAATATAATGATATCATATATTGAGTATTGATGATAAAATCAATAAAAAAAGTTTATTAATAAACTGTAAAAACTCGAAGAGTAAATCGAAGAAAATAATCGATGATAAAATCTTGATGCAGAGTCCAAGCACAAAAATCAGAGATAAATATTCAGTTCTCATAAAAATGTGAAAAAGATTGAAAAACCAACTGCACAATTTGTAAAAGCGATCAGATTTTGAATTCAAGGGAATAAAAAACAATAATGAAAAGTGGGTTTCTTGACATGGCTCGAAAAACGTGAGTGAGTATAGATGAGACAATGTAAAAAAAACAGTTTTAGCAGATGAAGAACCGCAGGCATTAGCGATTATTATTTACTGGTTATTTTGATGTAAAAGCAAATGCAAATATAGAAAACAAGCCAAAACGAAAAACATCTTGATTTGTAAAAAAACAAAACTGTTCAGAGAAGATTAACAGCTGAGGTAATGTTCGATAAGGTTTGATTGCGATGAGTAATAAACAACATCTTTCAGAAAATAAAAAAATTTTTGTAAGTAAAAAATTATTAAAAAAATTTTGTAAATATAAAAGAAGTGTTTCTTATATTCGTTTCTATGATATATTGCGTCCAATATATTTAAGAACTATTTTTATACATATATTTTATAAGTGAACAAAATATCGAATCTTTATTTCGCTTCAATTTCATTTCAGGTTTCTTGAGACTATAAGGCTGTAAGTTATGTTTAAGACCTTTTCGTAAACACAACCAATCTTAAACAGTATATTACATGAATGCAAGTTTTTTTAAAAAGCTCGTTTTCATAAACAAAAACAGCACATTTTATGAAAAGAATGCTTCTAAAACCAGAAAACGCAAAAACGTTGAGTCTTATAATAGATTGTCTGAAAAAACAAAATGATCTTAACTAGGAAAATTAATAAGATCAAAAGTTGATTAAAAAAAACCAACGAAAACCTGTAAATAAAAACCAAGTTCCTAACAATCTTTGCTAAAAACTATATCATGAAAAACTTGAATTTAAAAATTTTAATTATAAAAATTCAAACATGAAAATTTGAATCTGATAATCAGATCTTAAACTTTTGAACTTAAAAAAGAGAATTCTAAAATTCGATCTTTAAAATCTAACATAAGAATTCGAAACTGAGAACCTGAACCTGGGAACCCGAATTTGAGAATAGAATAAAAACGTTCCCAATTCACAAGCTTTTAAATCAAAACCGAAGCACAAAATTTGCATACCTTGCTTTTAGATTAAAATTATGGTGTTTAGTTTTTCAGGTTCTGTTTTTCAAGTTCAAGTTTTTAAGTTCAAGTTTGTAAGTCTTTTTTTCAATTTCAAATTTTGATGTTCAAACTTTAAAGTTTAAAATTAAAAGCTAAGTTTCCAGATTCAGTTTTTTGGTTCTTTCAATGTGTTGATTTTTAGGCTTAGTTACAATAAGAAAGTTGCTTCCGTCTAGTGGGTGTTCAGGGTCAATTTTTCTCATATGTTTTTTCAAAGAAAAACTTTGTAACATACTCTATTTGCGTAAAAATACTTTCACATAGAACAAACTTCGATACAAAAAAATTCATATACAAAAAACACTGGGTTGCTGAAAAATGTGATAGACGAAAAATAATTGTCGATAAAAAAAAGTCTTTCCAAAAACTCACTGAACAAAAAAACCGATTAACAAAAAAAAGTGAAATAGTAGAAAAAAATTTAATTTTCTTATGTTTTAGGAAAGACAAAGTTTCAAACATAAAAGTTATAATGACCTATAAAAAACTTTACAGATGTTAAAAAAAGCTACTTTTGTTTTTAGTGTTTAAAAACAAAAAAGTGATCACATAAAGTATTTTTTAATGTTTAGTTGAATGAACCACACTTTTCACCATATTTTATTTGCTTCTAGTGTTTTAAATTTTTTTGTTAGAAATATATGAAAAAAATGTTGAGATAGAGAACACTTAGTTTTAATAAACAGATGATACTTTACGAGGATTAAGTCTATTTTTTTTCTGAAGAGAGAAAAAACTAACCTGATGAATTGAGAGGGGAAAAGATAGATTTGAAAAAACATAATGAAAAATAGACTTGATAAAATCTGAGAGGAAAATAGACTTTTTTTGAATGTAAAAGTGGTTTTAATATAGTAAATAAAAAATTTAAGTTCAAGACGAGACAACACATGTTCTTTGACACACTTAAATTTTTACTAAACGAAAACAGCCAGAATCTTAGTCGCTCTCTTTAAGATAAGCAGATTTTAAAAGAGCATATTTTTGTGAATTATGTAAGTTAGAGTTGCGTTTCGTTGAATATAAGAGACAAGTGGTCGAGTATGTAAATAGTTGCATGGATAGAAACTGTGTTTACTATAACAAGTGTTTTTTCTATGATAAAAGATTTGCTTTTTTAAATTTTTTGCTTTATTTTTACGAGAAGTTTTACGTACTGTTTTTAAATGAGGTGATATCACTCATCAGGTGAAATTTTTAAAAGCAATAAAAGTGAACAATCTCAGTTTTTTAAAAATAATATTTGAACTAAGGACTCTTTGTTTAAAACACAACAAGTTTTTTGATTCGACTCAGTGGACCTAATATAATTTGTCAGTTGACAAAAGAATATTTCGTCATAAACCTAAGAATCATCGAAGAAGAGCATCGGGAAAAAACATATAAGTGTTTGATATCGCACATTCTTCTTTCATATCGCAAAAATCGTGTAAAGACGATAGAAAACAGACCTGTTGCGGCTCTACTACCGCGTTTCTCACTTATTTGTCGCTGGAAACTATTATTTACAGAGGCCCACATGTTACATACAACACCATCAATGTTCAGGTGTCTTTACATGAGACTGTAAAACATTTTCTATATTTAGTACACTTTCATCCTCTAGAAAATATACATAAAGCTGAGTTGTATTGGACAAAATTGAGAATAATAAGCTTTTTAAGTGTGTTTGAAGTAAAACTTAATTTGTTTTTAAAAGATTGTATATTAAAGATAATATAATGAGAGGCGATTACAAGAAGTTTTTTAATTAATTTAATTAATTACCTAAATTTTTTTTAAAAAAGTATATTATATTAAAATAACTGGATCTCTTCAGTGAGATTTTTTACTACTACAAAAAATTTGAAAATAATATCATAAATAAAGGAGAAAGATTTATTTGAAAAAAAATCAAAAAATAAATATTATGAATAAAAAAAATAATATGATAAGTTTTGTATTAAAAAAATAAATATGATATGATATGAAAAAAAAATTGTTGTTATTGAAGTGTAAAAATAAATCCTTAAAATACGGGAAAGGGGGGAAATAGATTTAATATTTTATGAAAGAAAAAAAAGACTTGATGGACATAAAGTAAAAAAATGGACTTGATCAGTCTGGGAAAAAAAATGGTTTTGTTCTGAAATGTATTAGACCGCATCTTATGGAAGACATTATGAAGTGTTTATAGTTAGCTATTTCTTTTTTATGTTAAGTTATAAGAAGAAAATATAGCATCGTTTCTTTGTTCATATAAGTTTAATTAAAAATTTTTGTAAACTTTTTTTATTTTGTTCTATAGTTTAACATGTTCTTTTCTCTTATTGTTTAATTTCTTTTCTGAAATCAAAGTAATGTAATAGAAAATGTTTTTAATTAAAAAGTATTGACTGGGCTTTAAAAATAATATGCTTAGTGTTGTTAATTAAAACATATAAAATACAAAACCAATTAAAGAGAAGATTGGTGTACAATTAATGACTAATATTTTTTAAATAAAAAAATTGTTTTAAGACTCGTTTTTTACAGTTATTGTCTTTACGCGTTTTTCGGTGAGAATAATTATTTTGAAATATAGATAGCGAATTTTAAAATTTTTTTGTCTTTTATTAATCAAAATCTCTATACCAGCCACATTAATTATGAAACTAAAATGTTTTATTTATTGAAAAAAAAAATTTTTTTATTTTTACAGTAAGACTTTTTTTTTCATGACACATATAAAATAAAACATTTGTTCGATTAAATAAACATAAAGAAGTTAAATAAAAAGAAACACTCTAAAATTTTTACTATAAAATAATTTAATGTTTCAAATATATGACATGGATTATTAGTTCTCAATAAGAGAACAGACAAATCACGGATCTCGAATAATCACTCTTTTTTCTAAAAGAAAGTAACAAAGTCTTTTTAGATGTGTAAAACAAGAACCAATTATATAACGAGGGTGAATAGTTAAATCTGCCATCGCGACAGCATGTAAAGCTATGTGTTTTTATACTTGTTTAGTGTTTTACTGATGTTTCTTGTTTGTGTGGGCGTTGTATTTAGTTATTTATTTGATTGAATTCTGATAGTAAGTATACTTGATAAAAATTTTTATGGATATTGGACTTTATGACGAAAAACTTTTTATTTATTGTTGAAACGGCGTTAATGTATACTATATAATTTTTCGGGAAGCTATAATTATAATGGAGCGGTAACCGCGAATATATTGTTTTCTTTTTAATATATTATATAGACACAAACTAAAATAAATATCAAACCAAAAACAGAAAACTTTTATCTTCTTGCTGGGTTTTATTGATTTTTAAGATTACAGAACGATCGAGTGTTCGTTTTTACGACAATATTATTAAAAAAAATTTTATTATTTGCAATCGTTTCAAGATTTTTATGAACATAAATTACATCTTTTTTTTGATTTAAACTCATTCTGCTCTTTTTATGGCAAAAAAAAGTTCGATCTCTAAAGATTTAACAATAACACTTGCTCTTTTCTCTAATTGAACTAAAATTTACGTCTTAGTAAAATGAATTACAGAATAAATGAAAACCCAAAAAACAAGGGCGCTATGTTTTGAACTTTTCAGGTGTTGTGTTTTTCTTTTTGCACGTTGTTTTTTTATATTTAGATGTTATTCTGTGTTCTTTAGGTTTCTTAATTGACTAAATATTTATATAGGCGTTTATTAAATTCTTTATCGCTTTAATTATTGTGTGTTAATAGTGTTTTTAGTTCACTAAGAAACTCAAAATTAAACATTGCTGTTTTATTTTTTTTTTGTTTTTTTTCATTATTAAAACAACGGGTTTTATGTAGTTTTGTAATTTTACTTTCTTTTACAGCTTTTTTATCGTGCGAATACATAAATGTTATTTTCAACTTTAACATAATCTTCATGTTAGAACTGAAAATTAAAAAAAAATTCAAGATTTTGTGATATATAATGAAAAAAAAATACTTGAAATACAATTATTTAAAAACATTTTTCCCAAGATCATATCTAGAGCGATACTGTACTTTTTATTTTAAGAAAATATAAAACACAGACCTATAAACACGATGTAAAAAACATAGCCGCCGTAATTTACATATATAATTATATTTCATTTTGTTATATTTTCTATTCCGTAGTATAAATATAAATGTTAGAAAAAAACAAGATTTTAATTCTTGGCCCTTTTCATTAAAAAATTTCTCGATTTTACTGCCATACAAAAAGTATTTATATTTATTCAACATATCTTAAAACAACGTCTCTACTATAATAGAAAACTTTTGTAATCACAATCTATAAAAACACGATCAAAAAAATATTAGTCTACAATATTAATGACAACATTAAGTTTAAAAAAGTTTTCTTAGTTTAATGGAAGATGACCCTCTGTATTTTATATACACATACGCTAGTGTTTCTTTTTAAAAAACGTCATCTATATCTAAATGTTTTGTTCAGCACAGAATCTTATTTCTGCTTCTATAGGATATATAATCTATTTTATTGTCGTAACTTCATTTCCTTCTGATATGAAAACGAATACGTCAGCCTATGCACGTCATAATATACAAATATTAAAAAAACTCAAAATAGAAAAAGCTTAAATAAAACATAACTTTAAAGTTATAAACGAAAAAAAGGGCTTATGACTATTAAAAATATAATAGAAATGTGATTTCTTTCTAAAAAAAAGCACCTATATAGGTTTTACAGTAAATTAAAAATGTTTTTAGTAAAATAAATTTTTTTTCAATTATTTATAATTTTATCAAAATTTATTAAAAAAGACTATAATTAAATGAAAACGGATTTTTAATTAAATGAAAAAATTTTCAATTTACTATAAAACCTATATTTCTTTTTACTAAAAGCCAAATAATAAAATTTTAAGTAAGTAAATTAAACAGTTTAACAAATTAGTTATAAAATATTGGTTTTTTTGCGTTATAAAAAGAGTTTTTGTTGTATTTGTTTTAGGTTGCGACATAATGCGAAAAATCTAAACTTGACGCAAAAAAAATTTGATTTATTTTTTTTAATAAGCGCCTTTTGTGGGGCCGTGTTCTATTAATTCTATCAGCGCTGGGCGGCATCAATATATATATTTAAGATCTGTAAGACACAAAAAAAATTAATAATTTGAATTTAATAAAATATTGTTTACAGAAAAATTTTTTCTTGATTAACTTTAAATAACGGACTGTGAGAAAGGGGGGGGGTGAATAAGTTCCTATTTTTTCTCGTATATTAAAAGTATTAAAGTTTTAGTGAAATATAGAAACTTTTTTTCGTTTTGAGTCTTTTTTTTTTACAAAACTGTTTTCCTTCATTTTATATCGTAGCCACTCGGGGCTCTATATGTTTTTCGAGTTTCTTCTGTTTTTTTTGATTTTACTATATTTTTTTTATGTAAACTTTTTTCATTTAAAATACTTTAACAGATATATGTTTTTCAATAATTGACACCTTTGTCTTGAAAAAACTTGTTGAATTTTTAACGACTAACCTTTTTCATTAAAAAAACAACTTTGTAATTATAGCTTGTAAGCTATAGAATCTATTTTTATTATTTTATTTTCATTTATTTGAGCCAAAAAAACACCTGTATAACCGAAAATGTCAAAAAAAATAAGGCTTCCGTTCTTATTAAACATCTAATTTTGTACAATAATATATTATCTCGGCATAAAAAACTTTTATTTATCTGTTGACACTGTTTTCATAAACACAATTTCAAAAGATAATAAAACTTCTCAATATTTCACCCAAAGTATATATATATGTACTGAGTTTTCAAGTTTAGTGTGTTTTTACGACACAATATTTTTAAGTGTTATAAAGACAGAAACACGTTGCGCCACGGGAGTATAAAATGAACAAGTTATCGCTTAAAAACAACCAAAAAAGTTTCATAAAATAGTTATGTCGTCTCTAAATTACCTGGTGTAAGAAAAAAAATAACACCTGTATAAAAAACACATTATAACCAAATGATCATCTGTCCCCCAATTTAATTAAAGAGTTTGCGCGTGTACAATTTTCTTAACATTAAAATAACCGATATTTAAAAATATAATAAAAGAAAGTAATAACAGACGCGCCTTAATTCTAAAGGAAACTTTTAATTTCTCAGGTTTTTAATTATAGTAGAAAAAGTTTTTAAATCGCTTTTTAAAAACGGAAAAAACTCATTAAAACGACATTTTTTTTTCAATTAAATAAACTGAAAGATTATAAATACCGAAACACCAAAAGTTTTATTTAAAAACTAGCGATTTATTTAAAAACTAGCGATTTATTTGAAAAAATGTAAATTTCACCAATTTACTACTATGATTATATTTTTAAATTTATATTTTTCTTATTGTAAAATACTCACTAGTGTTCACGTTTGTTTTCATCGTAAGTTAACGATTGATTTTTTTATAGTACAATATAAAATGTGTACAAACAATGAAATATATTACGAAAATACCGTATAAACGATTTTATTAAAAAAATTTTAAATAAAAAACGTGTTTATTAAATTTATTTTTTTTATTAATTTTTAGTTTTCATTATACAAAATCAAATATTTAAATGAAATTGAAAGCTGTTTAGATTTAATATAATACATTTTTTCATATAAAATCTTTGTTTTGTTAAAACATATATATCATAGATGGTTTAATACTAAGAACATAAATATTTTATAAAAAAGTCGTTTTTTTTCGAAGTAAAATTTTTATTTATTTGATATTCAGGGACGTTTCAAATGTAATTTATACTTTAAAAATACTTCTTTAACATTTAAAAACCCAAGGTACCAATCAAAATGCTGTCCTTTATTAAAGAAATATAACTATTCTTTTCTATAGCCATTTTTATTAAAAAAATAAAAGGTTTGGTAAGTTAAGTTTTGAATTTTTTAATAAAAGACAAAATACATTAAACTCTGGTCTTAAAAACAACCTTTTGTTTTTGTAATATAGTACTGTTTTAATTAAGAAAAAAAACTCTCCGTCCGGGGATCGAACCCGGGTCTCCAGCGTGACAAGCTGAAATGATAACCACTACACTAACAGAGATATTATATTAAAAGACTGAACATATAACGTCCTATATATTTTATAAATGCTTAAAAGCAATAATTTATTTAATATATATTTATAACTAACCGTAAAATTTTTTAACGAAAAAAAACATTACTTTTTTAAAACACAAATATATTAAACAGAATTTTTAATATACTGACAAATTGCACAATTTATTAAGAAAAAACAAAAATATTTGTTTATTTTTTTTTATAATTAAAAAAATCTCCAGTTTTTTTTCTAACTCCTTTTAAAAAACAAAGAACATTTTTTACAGATTCAACTCCTTTATTAAATAACAATTAATAGTGGGTTTTGTTTATTTAAGCTGATATTTTTTTTGTTGTTTTTAATTTAATTTAAAAAATTTAAAGAAAAAAAATTTTGGTGTCCATGGCCAGACACATTAGAAACAAAAAGAACTTGCTTGTCTATTTAGCAGAAGTGTTAATTCAAGAAAACCGATTGAATAAATCGATCGGTAGAAAATATAAGTATCTTATAAATCCGACAGAAAATACTAATATTGCTGAAAAATCTTATAAAGAAAACTTTTCACAGTATGAAAATACACCAGCATCTACAAGTGATAATGAAATGGGGGATCCTTATAGTACGAATTCAGAATCTAGAACCTATAAAAGACAATATGTTTGTCATGAGTATGGATGTGATAAAAGTTATACTAGTAATCATGGACTACAATACCATAAAAAACATGGCCACAATTCAAAAGATGAGAGCACTAAGCCATATAAGTGTCCACATAAGAGTTGCGGGAGGGCTTATAAAAATGTAAACGGGTTAAAATATCATATGAGAGTTGAACATGACGAGATTTGAGAGCTTCATTATTGTGTCTGTCGTTTATTAATTGAAAAGTTTGTTCTCAAAAGACACTTTTTTCATTTCTTTTATTTTTTATCAGTAAAAATTTGATTAAAATATTTATTTAAACATTTTTTTATTAGTTTTGAAAAAAGGATATTTTAATGAAAAATTTTTTTGTCAGTAAAACCAGCCCCCTTTATAGTATTTTTTAATAACAGTAAAAAACACAGTGTTTTTCATTATTTTTTTAATTCTATTTTGTTATATAATATGTTTTAATATATAAATGAAGAAACATACAAAAAAGTATATAGAAAAAAATGAAAAAAAACAAACAACAACAATTATTTTAAATAAAAAGCGTTCAATAAATAAAACACGCTAGGGGAAGTATCGAAGTAAAAAAAAAACTAAATATTTTTATAAAACTAATATGTTTTGTAATTGTCAGTTTCACCCGTTGGAATTGATAACGCGAAAACATTAAACTTAACCGAATGAAACCTGGAGCTTAAAGATTTAAAAAAACATAGTTGGTTTCAAAGAAATAAATATAATGTTACAGCTTTATTAAAAAAGGGGCTTTAATTATAAAATATTCGGTAATTTATTCGAGATTCTTTTTTTACATATCAAATATTTCAATATTTGTAAAATTTTACTAAATTTACGACCTAGTTGTTTGATTAGTGTTTATAGTGTTGTTTTTATTTTTCACATATACTGATATTATTAATATAGATAATTAAAAAGACAAAAATATCTATTTTTTTGAAAATTTTTAACAACTAAGTCATCTTATCATCTATGTCTTATTTTTTCTTATACCTTTTTAGAGTTATAAAGAAGAAACGTGGGTGTGTTAACTCAAAATTGACAGACTGTGTGGTTTATAATGAATGAAATTTGTGATATTATACAATATTTATTTTTATTTCGTAAAAGTTG
This sequence comes from Cucumispora dikerogammari, assembly GCA_014805705.1. NCBI lineage: Eukaryota > Fungi > Microsporidia > Cucumispora > Cucumispora dikerogammari. The sequence continues at coordinate 7,223 of SBJP01000007.1, read as the reverse complement.
GTTTTTTTTTCCAATAATTATATAAATTTTACTATCTCAATTTATATTAGTTTTGTTATTTTCGATCTTTTTTTCTGTTTTCTTCCTTTCTGGTTATTTGGTTAGAGCTTTATTTATCAGTTATAAGTCAAAATATTACATTTTTTTAAAAAATTTTTTAACGTTATTGAATCAAATAGTGTGAGTAGTAAGCTGGTTAACGCTCTTAACAGTAAAAAACGAAGTTAAATTTATCATAATACAGTGAAATTATAAGTAAACGAAGAGCGATAGACTATTGTTTCACCAATTTTTTTAATAGACTGACTGAACAGACTTCACTAAAATATATATATTTTTATTATGTATGAATCATAAATAATATTAGAGCTGTAAAAAAAATATTTTTAAACATAAACCTAACGTTTTTATACTGGAAAATATTTAAGTTCAGCAAATAAATTTTTTTTAGACTTGATTAAAAAACGTACAGATAATTTTAAGCGATAAAAAACAGTTAAGAATGATAAGCTGTGATATATTTTTTTGAAAAAACATTAGCAGTTGTGTTTTTTTAGTGTATTTATAGCCGAAAATCGCAAAAAATATTAAATATATGACAAAAAACGACAAAATAACAACGTTTTTGAAGTTTAATATATTCTAATATACAAAAAAAAAACTAATTTTTTTTATGTACTGTAAATAAATTACGTAAAAAATGAGTTATGAATTCTTATAAGTGTCAATAAAATCTTATTATTTAAAAACGTATAAAAAAATACCTTTTGAACAATTAAAAAATTAACATTCTGTCTACATATCATGTTTATTAAAAAAAAATTTTTTACGCAAACAAGAAATTGAATTTATTATATATACGTCTGCAAACTTATGATAATTATATATTCTACCTTATCTGTTTTTCGTGTACTTTTTTTTGCAAACATAGAATCGTTTGACTCTCAAAGATTACTTTATAATACATTTTTTTTAAAAATCAAGAAAATATACAGGTTTTTTCGTTATATTTCATATTATAAAAACAGCAATGACAAAAACAGATCTCTTTCTGCCCACAGCCCTGACAATATGTTTAAAATTTTGTACTTTTCTTTCTAAACAAATATTTTTAAATGTCGATATTGTATGTAATTTAAAGACTGTAATTTGTTTTAATTTTTCTAAAAACTTTTTTTTGACAAATATCGAAAGAAACGCTTTTCGCCTTGAGCCCCGCAAGTAAAAAAACATTGTATCATATAATTAAAAGTCGAATCTGTAATAGCCGTATCATTAAAAGAACAGGACTTAAAGTATTATTTTGAAAGAATTTAAACATATGATCTCAATGGACTTAAGCGCCGTTAATTATATAACATTGAGTTACATCCTGCCTGTAAATAAAAATAAATAAAAAAACCGTAGTGCATATAATCTGAATATTAAAAAAAAGTTTTATTTTTTATCAAGAAATACATCGAAGTTACAATTTTAAAATTATATATTTAAAACATATAAATGATTTTAAATATACAAAAAAATAAAAAAACCTTGTGAGTTATGTTTTTACTTGCAGACCTTATGAAATGTACTTGAATTTTTTTATACATGCTGGGATATTTCAAGTAATATTATCATAAAACATATAAAAATCATTAATAGATTTTCTTTGGTCGGAGTTACTTACAGATCACAAAGTATTTCAAACCTGACAATATTTTTGTGATATCATTGTCATGCTTCTTAATATTGCGCGGAAGTGGTGTTTAAAATTACATTTACTTCCTTTTATATTCCCATTGTTTTAATAAGTAGTTTCATAAGCGACATGTACAACACTCACATCTATTTTAATAAACGTTGTTTCATGCTGTCTAAGTTTATAATCTGAAAAAAAATACTTAGAAACACAATGAACAGATTACAAAAGCACATCATACATTGTGGTCTTGTTAGTATCTTTTCTTATCATAATAAACGGAGCGCTATGAAAGTATTAATACACTTAAAAAAAATATTTGTATTTGAAAATATAAAAAACAAGGTTTCTATTTAATATAAACTACCACCTGTATTTTTTTGTTTTATCAAAACATATATTATACCCAGAAAGTCAAACTTAAACTTCATTTATGGTTCATTTAAAAACATTTACAGCGAGATTTTATAGAATTCATTGAGTTTGAGATAATTATAATGTATAATTTTTTTCAGATAAAAAAAGATTTTATTTATTCTATCACTATTTACACAATGAAATTAACACTTTTTAATTTCACACAGAGCTTTAACAGAATTATAAAATCAACTAAACAAAAACAGGCACATAGAGAAATTTTTTCTTGAATACACATTCTAATTTATCTTAAACACGTCATATTATAGATCATATAACTGTCGCTCGGAAGTTTCTAAAATAAAAACGACAATGTTGTAGTAGTAACCTTTGTATAAAACCCTTGTTTTTAAATCCTAGTGTGTAAGTTTAAATAAGAATTAAAACAAAGACCGGCGTGTTTTACGATTATAGAACGAAAGCGATTTTTTTAAATTATTTTTGAGAATGTAAAAATATAAAAAAATCCTTAAAATTTAACCCTTCTTTTAAACCTGAAAAACAACTTTCTTAAACTTCTTAAAGCACGTTATTTTACTTTATTAGGATGTTGTTTTATATGTAAAAGCTGTTATTTTTCGTATTTTATATTATCAACAAGGTGACTTGGCATATGATACTTCTGTAATTAAGTCACTCTCGAAAAAAAATATTGGGTTAAGACCGCTACATAGATACTCAAGTATATAAAAACAAGAGCCTTTTTCAGATCAGCTGTGTAAATATAGTGAAATGTAAAATTTTTATTTGTTAATATAGTTGTTATTTTCGTGAAGCAACATCCACAGATTTCTAAATAGACTCTATTTATTATGTCGTCTTCTCGAAAAAATTTTAAGTTTAGTAAAGTTCTTAAAAATTATTTCAGGGGCGTAGGAAAAATGTTATTTACAGTCACTTTATAAAATAGTAATAAAGCGATAATTTCGTAACATAAAATATTTAAAACAGACAAAATTTTTAATAATCAGAAACATTTTAAAAAGAAATACTTCTTAAAAACGTTTGGCATACACATATCAGTATAAAAATACGAATTATATGATTGGGATATTAGAAAAAACACAGATAAGATTTAATTTACCAAAAAAGAATCTATATAACCTTAAAACTCACATTATTTTTTCGATATATAAGCACATAAGGCCTTCAGTGCGAGCCATAAAAACAAACACAGAGCCACAAAACCAAATAATCCGAAGATCCATTTCCAGAATTTATTTTTGATTTTCTGTTTCCTCAATGCACCTTCTAAATTTGTATTTACTCTGTCGACATTTTTTACTGTTTTTTGAATATCAATTTCGATCATCTCTACGTCGATACATTTTTCGTGAATCATTTCTTTTATTTCCTCGATTAAATCATAAATTTTTAAAACGTCCTCCGATAATTTATTTATTGACTTATGTCTTTCTGCAATTCTCTTATCCAAAAAACTCGTATCTGAAAATGGGCTTTTACCACTCTCTTTACCCGATTTTATATAACCTTGAATCTCTTCCGATGTAGCTGTCGGAAATGCAATGCCATAGTCTTCTTGTAATTTAATCTGTTCAATTTCCTGCTCCTTTAATTGTGTCTCTTTAAATATATTTAGTTCTTCGTAAAATCTTCTAAGCGCATTTCTGTATTGAGTCTGCTTTGTATCATAAAAGGGGTCGTCAGCCATAATATTTCTATTTAAATCGATAATGTCTTCTTTTAATTTCTTTGCTGTTTTATCAAAAATATTCGTTAGAACCAAAACCTCTTTCTTATATTCTGCGTCTAATATCAATCTTTTTAAGTGGTTGTTGTATTCCAAGAGCTTTTGTTGTTGTTCTTGAATATTCTCTACGGCTTCTAGAAAGCGATTCATGTTATATTTTTTTCCTTTGTTATCTTATTTACATTCTTTATCAATATAATAAAACAATAGGAAAAAGGAGTTCTGCAGCAAAAATTTAATTTAGTCTATGAAAAGAATATTGTCTTTTATTGTTTAAAAACAAAAGCGATATTTTTAATTAAAAAAAATATTCGAAAAAAATAAAGAAAAAAAAATAAAGAAAAAAACACGGGGTTCAAAAATGGTTTCAAGTCTTTTTAATATTATCTATAAGATAGATAAGCTGGCTTTTAGAACACTTTTTAAAACGTAACTGTGCTTCTGGTATTAGTTGAGAGAAGACGAAAAGGAAAGCAAAGCGTGTGTTAATATCTCAAGATAACATATCGATTCAATAAAAACATTTTCATAGTGAGTATATTTTTTCTCATAGTTATAGAAGAGACAGAATGGAACAGTCTTATGTATTATATATGTGTTGTGACACGTTATAGGCGTTTACAACTTAACATGCATCTCGCAGCTATAGGGAATCAGCGTAGAGAAACAATACACATATGCGCTGCGCGAGCTTGTTAATTAAACTGGCTTCTTAAAATGCTATATAAATCCGCACGTTTTTTTTCGTTAAAGTATTGTCATGTAAAAATCTGTTCATCGACTGTCTTTGTTAAAAAGCAGAAAGAAAGTTTTTGTTATGACAGAACATTGAGCTTATTAAAAACATTATATAATTGTACGTTGGCCTTGTTTTTGCATTCATTATTTTGCTACAACAAAGAAAAACTTGGTATTTTTAATAAATTTAGTGAAACTTTAAAACAGAAAAAAACTTAAGTTCTTTGTCGTTATATTCGGCATATACATAAGAAAAATGACATAAGATGACAAAGCCGTTGATGGTTGATAAAAACAAATACTTTTTATTATAAAAAACCCTAGTCTGATAAAGTGTTAGTACATTGTATGTTTTAGTGTACATGAAGTTAAACAATTTCGTAAATAACTGCTGTTTTGTTGAGAAAAAACAGAGACATAATTTAATAAATCTTTGATAAAAAATAAAGGAAGTATTTTTAACGGCTTTTAACATTCAGATAAAAAATTTGTTTAAGATTTTTTCTTTGAATTTGATGATCTCATATAGAAACGAGACTGTTTATATTAAAAAACAAAAATACTTGTCGTATAATAGGTAAGCGTTACAAACAATACCGATACCCTAGAACTATGATCCACGGCGGCAGTTTATTATATAAATTAAAAATACTCAAAAAGAGAATATGTTATGTGACCTGTGTAAAAAATACGTCTATAAAACGAACCAAGTTAAAATTATAAAACTAGATAAGTCATTCTGTCTGGTATGAAACACAGTATGTTATAATTTTTACGGTTATTTTTCACTTAACATTTTATTTAATTAATGTTTTTTAACAAACTAACAATCGTAAACAAAAAAAAGTAAAAATTGAAGGAAATTTCGTTTATATTTTTTTATTAAAACAATACGTCTTTATAAATAAACAATAGAAACCTTGCGTAAAAACTCTATCTTCTATATTGTTTAAACAAAAAAGCATTTTTTAGTCTTCAATTACCTTCATTCAAAACATTTATCAGCAAATATATGGGTCGATAAGAAACGTTTTTTGAGTGCGTTTGCCATTTGATATGAATGTATTTGTACTTTAAAACAACGTTTGAATATATTATGTTTCTTCAAACTATAAGAGAAATCAAACTGTTTTTTTAGGTATTTTTAGAAAAAAAAAACTTTTTTCCTCTTGAAAAACATTCGTTTGTCAAAATAATAAAGAAATATTGAAATGTTAAGTTGAGCGAAAGGGCCACTAACAACCCATAAAAGCTACAAATCAACGTTCAGTCTTTGAAAAACATCGTTTTTCTAGTTTGAGAAATTAAAAAACATTTAGAAAAATATCTTATCCTCAGCTAAACTTAAATCTAAGAGGATACACGAGATCTGCGTCTGTATATGACTAAACCGAGTTACAATATGTCTTAAATAGCTATAACTAAAATAAGATTTACATACACTATATATAAAAATCAACCCTTTTTGTCTAAGGTGTGTCTGTAAACTAAAGACGAGACAAAAATTATATCTATTTCTTTTATTTTAACAACACAAAGTCAATTAATTTTAGAAACTTTCAATATACAAGGTGAGTTTAACAACTTTAGTAACAGCCTTAAACCGCTTTTCTTTTAACTTTACCTTTTTTTTGATAATTTTTAAAACGGCGATTTAAACACAAATTTTTTTTCAAGTAAAGAATATTGAAACAATAAACGTATATAAAATCGTAGTCTTATATATGAAAGGTATAATATATAACGGCGATGTATAATAAAAAGACCCTAGGACACGAAAATAGGCATAAGGGTCTGTTTGTTTTCAAAAAAACATAGTAAACAAGAATGTTAATCATTACAGAAGCTTTTCGCTTTTTAAGAAAGTTAAAAAAAGAAAAATTCCTCTATTGTACACCCCCAACTGCAGCACATCAAGCTTAATTTAGAAATATTCAACAGCCCCTGGTGTGAAATACGCTATACCAAATTAAAAACAATATACCAACCATAAATTTAAAAATTTTAATAAAATATATTGTTTTTATCAGAATACTTTCAAAAATATATACAGAAAGGCACACATTTAACTCATAAACTTAACACACACGCATTCAAGGGTATCGAAAAACTAAGCATGTAAAATACTATATTGAAGGAAATCAAGATCCCGATAAGAAAATATATGTTATATACGTTCATATACATTTTGTTTTGAAAAACCTTATGTTTTTAAATAAGTTTTCACGTTATTACAAGTGCGTACAATAAATTTGGCAAGTTTATATGTGAACATCTACAGGGGGTTATGTGAGATTGTGTGAAAAAACTTTTATATGTTCTATATAATATTGCATACACGGACATAGTCTTGTATAAGTTGAATTATCGTAAATTTTAACAATTCTCTCAGGTAATTAATTCGTTATCATTACAAAAAATAATCAAAAAAAAAATTTATAACACGAAACAAAAACGAATATTTATTATTATAACATATGTTTTTACGCTTTTAAACCTGTTTTTAAAAATAAAGTTTTAATTTAAATCAAAACCCATACTGTTATTTACTAACAAGCGAGTCTGTCTCAACTATTGTTTACTTTCATTAAAAAACAAAGTGTGTATTATGTTCGTGATTCGAAAAAACAGTCGTTTTTTTTATTTTATACTTTTTAAAGAGGTGTGTATATTTCT
>SBJP01000006.1:0-60611 GCA_014805705.1 Cucumispora dikerogammari | reverse complement strand
GACTCTATAAATGTTGAAACTCGTCTTTGCTTTAAATACTATTGTTTTAAATGTCTTACGTTAAATTATCGTTAAAAATTGAAAAATATTTCTCTTAGTGATATTGTGCAAACTAAGTTTATTCACTGTTTTATTACCTTTTTGTGGCTTTTTTCGAGTTGTAGTTTAGATGTGTTTTTATCTTTTTTCTTTATACTATTCCGATATTCATATAACGTTTAACAGCGTGATGGATTGCAGTTCGTTTGTGTCGTAAAGACTCCGCGATGCTATATGTGGTGTTTTTAATGATGTATGATATATAATATATCTCTCTTTTTCATTTTAAACACGAGTATTTGCCGTATCGTGCCATTAATTAATCTTTTTTTATAATTGTAATGAATATTTGTTTTAGTAAACCCTCTTTTAATATGTTAAAATAACTATGAAAGGTGTTAAAACAATTTTAAACACACTGTATATGAAAATAAAAAGTCTTATAGAATGTTTCTCACATAAAAAAAAGATGTTATCATATAAAAAACACTTTATCTATAAAGAACCAACGCTCATAATATAAACAAAACCTGGCCTTTTTACATGAAAAAAGCTTAGACAAGTAAATAAGAGATCGTTTTTACATTTGCTTTCATTTTTCTCGATATAAAAAACATTTGTTCTTTATATACACGTTTCTTATATCAATATAAATCACTTTTCGTATTTGTACAGCTTTACTTTTTTATATTAAAAACGGGGTGTTTTGTTTATATATAGAGAAAGTTTAATAAATGAGAATATAGCTTTTTATATGAGAACATAATTTTTTATGTGAGAAACACAGTATAGAGTCTCTTATTTGCATATATTATACACTATAAATATATATCAGTTGTCTTTTCTTTGTTTTTTATTAACCTGTTTTTTCATATATAATATATTTAAACAGAAAAATATATACAGTCAGTAAAAAAAACGTTTTCTATGTAAAAATATTTAAACATGAAAAACATTAAAAATTAATCGACTGGAGCACAATAAACTTTTATATACTGTTATATCAGTATTGTTTTTTTTTGAATAATTAGGGTTATACTGGTTTCTATTTTTTTGTTCTTTGTAAAAAAAACAGAACATTTAAGATTTTATCGTATTCATAAACACCTCTGTTTTAGAAATTTAAAATAAAAAGGTTTTTAACTTTTTTTAATGCAGTATAAAGCGAAAAACAAGTGTTTTTTAGCGATGTATGTAGTTATTAAACTTAAAATTTTAAAACCGCAAGAAAACTAAAAAAACTATCAAAATAATATCTATTTTTCACGAAACTTGACCGATATGAAATATATTTCTTATATTGGATCAATTATGACGGTTAACTATATATATTTGACTCAATATAATAAATTTTTTCAAAAAAAGCAAGAAATATTAATAAAAAGTAAAAAGTTTTTTAAAATCTTTATGTAAAAGCATATGAACTCTGTGGACATGTTTTAACAAAAATAATTATATGAGCCAAGTGTATTCATATGAAGAAATTTTTTTTTTCAAGATATAATATCTTTTACTTTTTGTCTCTTTCAAGTTTATAAATGATTGACCAAAAAGAGCTCTCTTTTTTTTTAAATTCAACGCAAGAATAAAAAAATATGTCAGAATAATAAAATTTACTGATTATGCCGACATAGTTACATATATAAACATAAAAAAAAGCTACAGAGAAATACAGAAAACTTTCAAAGTTCTATAATCACTATTATCTATAGTATTTTAAAAAAGTATAAACAAACACATTGGTTTGTTCTCTGGTAACAATGGATTCTATGTGTAAATCATTCCACAAGTTTCTATAATATTTTTTTAACAGCAAAAAAGAGACCAATCTTTTCTTTAAAAACTGTGTACCTGAATTTAAAACTGATAATAATATCGACTTATCTATTATATTTATAAAAAAACCTAAACTCAATGAAATTATTTCTACGCATCTTATAAACAAATCACTCATGACAAAAATATATAGAAAAGAATTTGAAATCAAGGAATAAACATTTTATTTATAGAACAAAATCAGCGCTATAAAATTAAAAGCCTTGAATATAGGTTTCTTTTAAATGAAAATGATAACAAAAAAATATATGGACAAAAAAGTAGAAGGATATACTTAACTTTATTTAAGAGGCTGACAGGTCTCTTAAGTTAGATTTAGTATTGAGAAAGTTTTTATGAAACGAGACTGGGCGTCTCGTTTTTATAGATAAATAAATTTGATTTTATTGAGTATATAAACATTGTGTTTAATAATTTATCTCAAAACATTCGTTCCATGTATTTAGATGTCTTTGAGTTTTAAAAAGATAATGCGAGACAACATACATTAAAATTTATAAAAAATTTTTAAACACTTGAATATAAATGTTTTCGATAGAACCATATATTCACCAGAACTAAACACGATTAAGAATATATGGGATTATTAATAAAGAATGTAAATGAAAAGCTACAAAAAGCAGTGGAGGTCTTAAAAAAACTATTGAGGAATAATGATATATTTTATCTCTAGAAACACGTATCAATCTATCTCAAAAGATTTACAATAAAATCGTAGCGTGTATAAAAGGCGAAGAGAGACATGTTGACTTCCAACTTTCAATAAAACATTGAGTCTTTAATTCTTTTCTTTTAACAAAAAACGCGGCCCCAAATTAATGAAATTAATGAAAAATTTGACATCGCACGCATAACATCGTCTCTTATATTTTTTTAAAAACATTCCCACAAAGAACGCATATGTTTTTACGCAAAAATTTTAAATTAACTGACGATTAAATAATTTGATGTTTTTTTATATTTCTTTCTTTTTTTATTTTTTGAAAAAAATTATTATATAGATTAAAAAAAATATAGAAAAAACGCTATATTTGATATATCATTCAATATAAGAAATATATTTTCATGCCGTACAGTTTTTATAAAAACAGTTGATAATTTATTAGATTTTTTTAGTTTTCTTTTGGTTTTAAAAACTTCAAGTTTAACGCTCCAGGCAGCGTTAAAAATATTCGAAGCAATTTTTTATATTGCATTAGAAAAAGTTAAAAACCGTTTTGTTAGTTTAAGTTTTTAAAACACCCAGGGTGTTTATAAATACGATAAATTTCTAAATGTTCTGTTTTTTTTTATTTAAAAAAAACAAAAAAAATAAAAACGAGTATAACTTAAATTAACAAAAAAAAACACCAATATATTAATTTATAAAGAGTTTTTTTTACGCTAACCGGGCTAATTTTAAAGTTTTTATGTTTAATCATTTTTACCTAAGAGAGGCTTTTTTTCATTTACATCTGTATATATAAAATAGCGATCATAAGAAAAAGCTATTTTAAAAAAATTAAAAACTATTTATCGAAAAATTATCGATATGGGTGAGCAGTAACTCACTCATATATAAAAAATTTATATGCTTTTTTTTAACATAGTGTTATTTTTTCGTTGAAATTTTTTTTAGAAATTGATTAAGTTAAATATTATATTAAAGAAAAACACAACGGCTTTAATATTGAATCAATAATTTGTAAAAAAGTCGTTTAAAAAACAAAAGCATTAAGAAAAAGCAGAAAAAACGTTCGTTTGTTTCGTGCCGTTATTTCGTTCGTTTGTTCGTTTATTCTGCTCATATTAAAAAAGTTTTGCGACAGAACAGTTGTGTTTCTTTATGTTGATCTCTAATCGATGTTAAATACTTTTTTTTATTAAAGCTTTATTGTTCCGGCGAGTTGGCGCTAAGCCTGATGATATATATTTTTATAAGACAAATTTATATTTATTAAAAACCTTTTATTATGACAACCATTCGAAGGAAAAAACGCGTTTTTTTTCAGCTAAAAATTTTTAATTCTTTTTGGCGTATCTTTTTTGACTAAAGAAACAGAGAAGAATGTGAATAAATGAAATGTCTTTATTTTATTTATAATACAACTTTATAAAGTGATGGAATACACACAAAAGCACTTCAAACATCGTTTTACATTTTTTTTCTAAAGAACATAAAAAAACTATCGTGTCAATTTATCAAATAAAACATTTCTCTATTGTTATTATCAAACCCACATATTATTAAAGAAAAAACGTGCATATCCGCGACAACATGTTTTCAACATATATATGGTTTCTGGTTATATACAACAAAAGGAACTTTGTTTTGCAGACTGGCCAAGAAAAACACAAATTTGACCCCAATTAAAAAATAAATAAATATCTTTTTTTTCGGTAAAAAAAGTAAAAAAAAAACGTATTCTCATAGAATAAAAGGACGTTTAGTCCGTTTTATTGATTGCTTTAATTTTGTTTCGTTTGTTCGGTGGTGTTAGTTTCGTTCGTTTCGTTTCGTTCGTTTGTTTGTTCGTTTCTTTGTTCGTTTGTTCGTTTGTTCGTTCGTTTCGTTTCGTTTCGTTTGTTCGTTCGTTTCGTTCGTTCGTTCGCTTCGTTCGTTTTCGCTTTTATACATTATTTTAATTTTGTTTTATTATTATTTACTTTTATATATAAAAAAGAATCTTTTTGTGTAAAAAAAAGTTTTTATTTTAGGCCTTGTTTATCGTTTCGACACCCGAGCTTAAAAAACAGATATACAACTTATTAAATAAATAGCGTGCGTATACAAGACAGCATGTTCTTAATATATATCTGGTTTCCAATTATATACATCATATACTCTAATGTCTATTCTATTTAACAATTTATACTGATGAAATCGCACATATATGCTGTTTATTATTTTAGTTAAGTAAAAAGTTATTAAAACTAAATTATTTTATTAGTTAATGTCGCGCTTTTCGTTCGACTTTATATTGAAAATAATATATTGTTTTTAATATATAATCGATATAAATTAACGTGTTTTTTTAAAAAATATGACTTCTATGTTTAAAATAAAACTAACATCAAAAACAAATCTTATTTTGACACCAATTAGAACCCTGTATCGTAGTAATAAATTAACTTTGTTTTTTTAACAAAAAAAATTGTCGCACACTAAGCATGCCACAATTAACCGTGTAATTGAGTACATAATGTTTTAATAAAAATTTTTTATCGACATTTCTATTATAAACTTTTTCTCTCATAGTCATGTTTAGAAAAAAGAAAAAAAAATTAAATTACAACTTTAATTAAAAACAAACAAAAAATTTTATAACACGAATACATAAAACCTCAACAACACATTTAACATAATTTTTTTGTTTAAGTTTAAAAAAATGTAAGAAATTTTATAAAATGCCTGCCTTTAATTCTTCTTTTTTATTTAATAAGTCAAAATTTTATACTTTTGAATGTATTGATCAACCGATGTCTGTTGTGTCTTTAATAATTAAAAAACAGTCTTAGGTTTTCATATAAGCTTTGTTTATACCAAGTAAATCTTGTGTTTGCATCATTTTTTTTGATTATGATACTCAAATACGACTTAAAACCTTGTGATTCTGTAATTTAATATTATTTATGAAACAAAAAGAAAAAACTGTTTTTTGAAATATTTTTTTATTTGGTGTTTTCGTATGTAAATACGCTGTTTTTAAAAAAAGCAGGTTTTTTTGTGCTTCGTTACTTCATAAAAGATCTCGAAAAAATAAGTGCATTTAAAAAATATGTTTTTAAAAAAAGTGAAGTTATAATGAAAAGTTAGTTGTTATAAAACATTATTCTATTATTTTTTTTGAGTTATAATAGACTGAAAAAAAATTGAAAAATTTTTCTAGATTGAGTTTCGATTTGCTTCAGTTGATTTACTTATTCTTTAAATCAACGTTATACTGATATCTAAGTAACAACCAACATATTAACTAAACTGGTTCGTTTTGCCATAAACAGTTCTTAAACATAACGCTTCCAAATACCGTAAAAAATCTGCTTTTAATGCCCAGGTTGATTTTTAGAAAAGAGCTTTTATTGGATTTATGAGTAAATAAATGTAATAGAAGCTGTATTATCAAACCCTATTTATAACTAATCACTTAAATCTTTGAAAAGTGAAAACTTCACTGTGAAACAAATTGCTTGGTCAACTTAAATAGTTAAATTTTTTATATTAAGTTTGTAAAAGACTTACAAAGTTTGAACTTTTTAAAAATTTAAAACGTCTTTCACGATTTTTAATAATATGAAAATAAATGTTCTTGATATAATCAATATAAAGAAAAGGTTTCTTGTTAGCAACAATTAAACCAGTATAAAATATCAAAATAAAATGATATAGTGTTACCTCGGTAACATTCGCCAGCTGTTTTTTTGTAATTAATACTAAAACGAATAAAATTTTAAAACCCGTTTATTCATTAAACCCAATAATCTTCTTTTTTATTAATCTTTTTTTTCGCGTATCTCAATAACTAGCATAAATCACAAAAGACTGTTTATACGTTGATGTTTTTTTTATTAAATTATAACACATAACCAAAACGGAACAAAAACAGATTCATTATCACTCTCATCAGCGACTTTATTGAGTGTTTCTTCGATGTAATAAGAATAAGAAAGCGACAATACGCCTGTATTGGCGATATCAAAACGAATTGTCTTTTTTTTATTGCGGCTGAAAGTGCAAAAATCAAGTCAATTATGCATAATATAAATAAACAAAAAAAAACAAAAAAAGATTTAAATACTAATCATGTTATTTCCAAATGAAATAATTAAAACATACGCAGAACGAAACAATGTAAAACTCGCGGACGACGTCTACGACATTCTTTCTACGGAATTAGAATATCAACTAAGGGAACTAATCCAAGAGGCGAATAAACTGCGTGTTTTCAGCATGAAAAGTAGGCTAACTGTCTCTCACATAAATAGTGTCTTAAAAGCAAATAATTGTCAACCAATATTCGGATACTCTGAAAACTCCACCTTTTTAAATTATAAACAATCTCCAAAAGCTGAAGGAAACACTTTTTATATTCCAGATGATGAAATTAATTTAGAAGATTTATTGGCTACAAATAGAAAGTTGTTAAAAGAATCAAAAATAGACAATTTAGTTCTTAACTCCCATTGGCTGGTAATTGACAATATACAGCCCGATTTGCCAGAAAATCTCGATTTACATAAACAAGAAAAGTCAAAGTTAGAGGATTACCAAACAGAAACACAAATTAAATCAAACTTTAAACATGTTTTAAGTACAGAATTAAAATTATATTTTGATAAGATAATTGATATGTTAGACTTCTTCTGTAGTGAGCCTCAGCAAGACAATAGAAGACTAAATGATTTATTAAATAAAGTTAAAAATGAAGTTGGAATTCAACAATTAATTCCTTATTTTGTACAGCTTTATAATGAAAGGCTGGTTCAAACACCAGAAAATTCTTTCATTGTTTTATTATTTTATAAGGCTCTTATAAACAATGAAGCCATTTTCATAGACTCGTATTTACATGATATTCTCCCCGCTATGTTAACGATTGTTGTAAGTTCCGTTTATTCTAATCAAACGGCATCCAGGGAAATTGTAAATGAAATATTAAAATATATTTTCGAGAAATACGCAGGACTGTATAAAAACCTTGGTCCTAGAATTATTAATAGTTTAATTAAAAACATTAAGAGCACTGAAAAGAGCGTGGACTCTTTTTCGTGTGTTGATTCTCTTTGTTTTATTTGCACAGAACATAAGTTTATTTTGGAGACGGTTTTGCGCGAAGATGAGCTGAGTTTAGATGTTCGAAAGTATGTTATGGATAAAATAAAGTAAAGAAGTTGGTTTTTAACTAAACATTTTTAAAAATTTGACGCTGAAAAGAGAACCCCGGTTAGAAAAATTTACTACTATTTGTTATCTAAAGTGTAAAAAAACTCTTCAGCTCCTTCACACCCAATAGATGCAAGTCGTATGCAACCTCCCGAAGCACTGTCCCTCTGAGTGGCCAGTTTGATGCATTTTTTTACAAATTCAAATTTTTCTTTGTCGTCCATTTTTTTCTCACTCATTTCGTTATCAACATATCCGTAAAGGAACAATGAACCCGAACCACCAAGTGCTACCTCCTGTTTTATCAAAGATCCACATGGTTTAAGACAATAAACAGAACCGCCTTCCTCTTGATCATACCCCGCGACAATAACTCCCATCTTTAAATATGAATTTCTATAAAGTATATTTCTAAAAATTCGAGCCACTCGTTTTACTGTTACTTTTGTGGGATATTCTTCACCTTCTATTTCTCTAACGTTATTTATTACAACTTTACAAACGACTTGGGTGTCAGCTGCTGAACCGGATTCACAACAGTAGATTCTGTCAGTAATTTTCCTAAGTTTATTCGTCAAACAAGAGACTATTAAGTTTCCGCTGCTTGTTCGTGTATCGGCGCCTAAAATTACACCGTTTTCTGTTCGAAGGGCCATTATTGTTGTACCGGTCATTATTTCTTGTTTTGTTTCTTCTGTGTTTTGATACATGGGTTGTTTTGCATATTCAAGTGGTTGTGTTACAGCTTTATGCAGAAATATAAGTAAAAATATTCATAAATATAAGTAAAAATATTTATAAATATAAGTAAAATTATTCATAAATATAAGTAAAAATATTCATAAATATAAGTAAAATTATTTATAAATATAAGTAAAATTATTCATAAATATAAGTATGAGCTAAATACATCTAAATTCACTCGCCTTTTTATATTAATCAAATGAATTTCAAAAACGCCGTATTTAATCTTTTATAATGAACACGGTTCTCTAATCGTTACCAGCTTTGTAAGGTAGCAAAAAAAATGAATAAGAACATATATATTTTGAATTATTTTTATAAAAATGCTTAAAAACTTTTAATTAAAGGAATTATTGTCTACTTGCAGCCTTTATGAGGAATCTTCTCATGTGTCTGAACCATCCGCTAAAATCCACGCCCTCGATATTAAGTATTTCGATTGTTTTTTGTTTTAAGACGGTTCTTGTAAGTGTAACATCCATCTCTGACGCCAGCCTTGCTTTAAAGAAGCTAAAATATTCTTCTATAGAATTTAACTGGGGTGAATAAGCGGACGTGAATATATGAGCAATATTATTGGCAGTGAGCAGCGCTATGACGTCCCTTCGGTGGTGAAAACGACAATTGTTCATAATTAGAATATCGATAGGATGTAAAACGAAGTGAGGAACTAAATATGTATTGATGAATATTATAAAAGAATCACCCTCATAAGCTCCATCTTTAATTTCGTGAGCAACCACACCACCTAATTTTATTGCGACCAGACAACTAATATTTGTTTTCCTGTCCGCTTTCACGGTTTTATAACACTTTGTGTTTTGTGGCGAATACCCATAATTACGAGCGTGGTGTAAATTTACACCGGTCTCGTCAAGAAAAAGAAGGTTGCCATCCGTTATATGTTCCAGGATTCGTGCATATAATTGGCGTGCTTCTATGTTTCGAGGCGTGTTTCGCTTCTCTGGAACACGGACGACCCACTTTCTTGTATAATCCATTTGGTTTAGTAACCGAGAGACTGTACTTTGGCTCCCGATTGTCTCTTCATCTCTCAACACTTCCACCAATTCATTATGAGTGTGGGTAGAATTTATTAGTAACGTTTGGGTTATTTTATTTTTTATGGTCACATTTTGATTCTTTTTCCGGCCTTTTTTTATATTTAATATTTCTGCGTTCGTTTTGTTATCTTCGTTATAGTGTTGTACACACTATTCAGTGAAATGACGAGTGAAGCGGATATTTCTTTAGGTGACAAGTTTCTATCAAGACAGTTGCGGATTTTATTAAGCGTGGCTTCTGTCATGGTTTCCCTCTTCTTTCGGGGAATAGGCTGTAAGGGTTGTGTGTTATTCTCACTTGGGCTATCTCTGTCAATATTATTCATGAGTAAGAGTTTTAAGTTTGTTTATTAACAATTTAATTTAAAAATACTATATAGCTTGGTTTCCTTTTCCATGTTCTAAAATAACCGTGACGTGTTCACTTTGGTTTGTTTGTTCGTTCTCTTATTTATATCTCTAACGCCCCTTATTTTTAGAATCTATTATTTGACCAAAACCACGTTTTCCTATACTTATATGTTTATGAATATTTTTACTTATATTTATGAATATCTTTACTTATATTTCTGCATAAAGCTGTAAAAATTAATTAAAGAAGTTTAGCGATGTT
The DNA here is from genome assembly GCA_014805705.1 of Cucumispora dikerogammari. Taxonomy (NCBI): domain Eukaryota; kingdom Fungi; phylum Microsporidia; genus Cucumispora; species Cucumispora dikerogammari. Next base: position 50,455 of record SBJP01000006.1, on the reverse strand, counting down.
TATATTTATATAAGAATAGATATTATTTTTGTTTCTATTTCAGTCAATTTTTTTAACTAAAAAAACATTTTACACTCTTTTTTGAATTTAGTTCTTAACTCCCATTGGCTGGTAATTGACAATATACAGCCCGATTTGCCAGAAAATCTCGATTTACATAAACAAGAAAAGTCAAAGTTAGAGGATTACCAAACAGAAACACAAATTAAATCAAACTTTAAACATGTTTTAAGTACAGAATTAAAATTATATTTTGATAAGATAATTGATATGTTAGACTTCTTCTGTAGTGAGCCTCAGCAAGACAATAGAAGACTAAATGATTTATTAAATAAAGTTAAAAATGAAGTTGGAATTCAACAATTAATTCCTTATTTTGTACAGCTTTATAATGAAAGGCTGGTTCAAACACCAGAAAATTCTTTCATTGTTTTATTATTTTATAAGGCTCTTATAAACAATGAAGCCATTTTCATAGACTCGTATTTACATGATATTCTCCCCGCTATGTTAACGATTGTTGTAAGTTCCGTTTATTCTAATCAAACGGCATCCAGGGAAATTGTAAATGAAATATTAAAATATATTTTCGAGAAATACGCAGGACTGTATAAAAACCTTGGTCCTAGAATTATTAATAGTTTAATTAAAAACATTAAGAGCACTGAAAAGAGCGTGGACTCTTTTTCGTGTGTTGATTCTCTTTGTTTTATTTGCACAGAACATAAGTTTATTTTGGAGACGGTTTTGCGCGAAGATGAGCTGAGTTTAGATGTTCGAAAGTATGTTATGGATAAAATAAAGTAAAGAAGTTGGTTTTTAACTAAACATTTTTAAAAATTTGACGCTGAAAAGAGAACCCCGGTTAGAAAAATTTACTACTATTTGTTATCTAAAGTGTAAAAAAACTCTTCAGCTCCTTCACACCCAATAGATGCAAGTCGTATGCAACCTCCCGAAGCACTGTCCCTCTGAGTGGCCAGTTTGATGCATTTTTTTACAAATTCAAATTTTTCTTTGTCGTCCATTTTTTTCTCACTCATTTCGTTATCAACATATCCGTAAAGGAACAATGAACCCGAACCACCAAGTGCTACCTCCTGTTTTATCAAAGATCCACATGGTTTAAGACAATAAACAGAACCGCCTTCCTCTTCATCGTATCCCGCGACAATAACTCCCATATTTAAATATGAATTTCTATAAAGTATATTTCTAAAAATGCGAGCCACTCGTTTTACTGTTATTTTTGTGGGATATTCTTCACCTTCTATTTCTCTAACGTTATTTATTACAACTTTACAAACGACTTGGGTGTCAGCTGCTGAACCAGAACGACAGCAGTAGATTCTGTCAGTAATTTTCGTAAGTTTATTCGTTAAGCGAGAGACTATTAAGTTTCCGCTGCTTGTTCGTGTATCGGCGCCTAAAATTACACCGTTTTCTGTTCGGAGGGCCATTATTGTTGTACCAGTCATTATTTCTTGTTTTGTTTCTTCTGTGTTTTGATACATGGGCCGTTTTGCATATTCAAGTGGTTGTGTTAAAAATTAATTAAAGAAGTTTAGAGATGTTTGTATTTATATAAGAATAGATATTATTTTCGTTTCTATTTCAGTCAATTTTTTTAACTAAAAAAACATTTTACATTTTACACTCTTTTTTAAAACAAAGTGTTTAAAAACGAAACATAAACAAACTAAACATTAACTAGTTTTTTAACCCCTGTTTCTTAATTCTTTCTTACTTATAAAATCATGTCACTTAACGCCGGTTAAGCAAAAAATATTTTATTTAAATGCGTAATTGCAATTAAAAAAATTGTTTCGTTAATTTGAGCAAACCAAACTAACAATTAAAATGTTTTTTTTACTTGTGTCACCACCAGCTCAACCGGTTGTTTTTATACTTTAGACTTGTGATCATTTTATTCTTTATGTGTTTGACTTTTGATGCTATATTTTTTTTATTCAACTACACGCTTTTTTTAGTTGAGTTAGTTAAGCAGTTTTTTTTTATTCGGGTTCAGTTTCAGGCTTTAAAAAAAAGTGTGGTTTTATAAAAACAGTGTTTTGAAAGACATTTCTCGTTAAAAAACTATTCTGAAGAAAAAAATTTTAAAAAACACGTTTTTTAAGTAATTTTACGTTCAGTTTTGAAAAGACATATTGTATAAATAAGTTTTTAAAAAGATATTTTTATATGCCAAAGCTTCCATAATAAGTCTTGTTATCATTACAAGAACAACTTTTAAATTGTTTTTCATTTGCCTACCTAGAATATAGTGTACGAACATAAAAAAAAGTTCGTTTGCTTTACTATACGGTTCCCCATAGCCTATATTTCCTGTTTTGATAAATCCAATGCTCGATGTTTCTAATATCACAAACATTATTGCTGTTTTGTAAGTATATCCCCTTTTGTTTTAAACCTACTGATACTTTTTAAAGAAAATCTCTTAATTGAAAAAGAAAACGAAAATAAAAGACGTTTTATATTTTATTTTCATTTGTATAATTAAAAAGAAATAAACGAAGAAACAGACAAACATGGGAAAACCAGATTTTTTAGTGTTCTTTAATTATGTCTTTTCTTTCTATAGCGCGTGTTTTTTCTGTATTTTTTTAATTAAGTCTTTTCCTTTCTCTAAAGTGTGTTTTTTCCATGACTTAAATCAATGAAAAAAATGTCAAAAAGAAAAAATATTAATCGACTAAGCATGCCCGAAGTTTTTATATACGATATATATATCTATGTTATATTCTCAATACACAGGTAGTTTTTCTCATTGGAGTAAGAGTCTTCTTTAGAGTCGAAAAAAATTATTTTAAAAAAACGAAATTTTAAAAAATCTCAGTATATACAATATAACGAACGTTCGCCAGCTGAAACAACACAACGACGAAAACTACCTGAGATAAGCAACTATACTCTAATAAAGCGATTTTATATCGGTTTGATGAACGAAATTGTTCATTAACAGAAAAACGACATTTTCAAATTACTCCCCGCAAGGCTGTAGATAACAGTTAACTCACCCGCTCTTTAATATCAATAAAAATATTTTTAACAAATGCAGGAAAATATCACAATAAAACCATAATACTAGGTAAGTAGATTTTATGATACTAAAGATTTAAAAAAAACCTGCTTTTAAATAATAAACTTTTTAGGCAGAGATCCTTATTAAAACTGGTCCGGATGGCTATTTAATTTATTAAATTTACTTTGTATTATATAATTTTTAATATATTTTTTTTTAAATAAACAAGAACACGCTCGTCTATAAAGTATATATATCGATTTTTCTTTTTGGTGACTATTTTAATAAATGTTTTTTTAAAAGTGGGTTATTTATTCAAGCAATGTTTTCAAAAATGTAGAGTAGAAACATTTTTTCTTTTACTTTTTTGTCTATTTTGCGCGACCAAGCTTCCTTATTATATTCATAAATGTAACTTTTTATCTCACATACCCTTAATAGAATATTTAATCGCTGGCCCTATAAAGTTCTTCAAAGACACGATATATCTTGCCCCAAAAAAATTTTTGTTAAAAATATCATTTAATAAATTAAATCGGCCTCGAATATAAAAACTCTAAGTCTACCGACCACATCTTTTTATATCCATCAATACTCATCGTTTCAATATTAGATATTCCCTCCTCGTTCGTTATAACACAGACAGATGTGATTGGGGCTGAATGAGCAACAACATTTTTAACGATAAAACCAGTAGAATTAGCACAGTTTACAAAATCTGACAAATCAACACAACTAACACAATGATCATCTCCCACCGTATAAATTATATTATTAAAGACGCATAAATCAAATATTGAGTTTTTATGAACTTTTATATAAATGTCTGTCTTAAATATTTTCAAAAAACCGTCGTTTGTCGTAATAACACAAAAATTTTTAAACTTAAAAAGTTTTGAGAGTTTAAATATTTCTGAACTTTTAAAGTTTTTAAGCTCCTCTTGTGAAATAAATTCATAGACATTACCAGTTACGAACCCAAGAATAAGCTTACAATTTAGATCAGACTTGGATGAAGGCAATAAGCAAATAGACTTGACTAATTCAGGAAGGTATATTTTTTCTGTAAAAAAAGGTAAACCGTTTTCTATTTTATAAACTAGCATTTCTTTGGACTTCAACGCAACAACTATCCTATCTCTTGTCGTTTTAAAATCATATATTTTTGAATTAAATTGTTCTCTAAATATAATGGTGTTGCCTACTAACAAAGTTAAAACGTTGTCCTTTGTCTGCACTATTTCCATATGTTCGGTTTCTTCCGTCATATTGGAAGTAAAAAAAAAAGGTTGCTTTCTCGACACCATTTCCTCATTTACTCTCTCATACACAACAGACTCTTTATAAAGTAAATATTCAAAATATCCCAAAGCGAAATATTTTTGAAAAATTTTTTCAATTCCCGTTATTTGAATCTTGTTTTTGTTTACAAAATCAAATACCGACAACACAGAATTTTCGAAACTTGAATCACTAAAAAACCCTGCATATTCGTATTTGAATATTGCTTTTGTACAGACTTGTTGAATGAAAATACAATCTGTCTCCATTCCATAAACAAATAAATACTTGAGTTGATTGAAGTTATCTTTTTTAATAATAAAAAAACCTTTTAGAGTCTTTGTAAAATTTATGCACCTTTTGCGCTTAAAATCACTGCCTTCAAAGATAATCATTTTTTTTTCGAATAAGATATAAGAATCTCCATTTAATATTTCTGTTTGAACAATTTTCTGTGTTGTATTCGATATTAAAAAACTTTTTATTTCTAATTTTGAAAAACTATTTTCATTTTCATGACAGAAAAAAAGAAATAAAACATTTTTTTTAGTACAAAGTATCCCACAATTACAACTCACGACTTCTCCAGCGTTTTTAGTTATAAAACTCATTTCGTAATTCACTGAGTCGAGTCTATACACTGTATCGTAAATTGTAGTTACTAAAATATAATTAGAACATAAGTAATTTAAAAATTTTATAGATTCATCCATCTGTTTTATGAGTTGCTCTTCTTGAAATGAGACGTTTAAAAACAAATCTCGTTTATATATATTTTTATTTTTTGTATAAAATATTGTGTTACCTGTTTTAACGACACATTTTATTTTGTCCGTGTGGTTAATATTTAAACCAGTAAGGTTTATTAATGAAATAAGTTCGTTTCGTTTTTCATATTTCGCTGTTTTTGAAACAAAAATGCCAATTTCTTGTGAATCATAATGTTTTTTATAGACAAATTCTTTATATATAGTGCAAATAATTGTTTCTTTAGAAGCCGGGTTATAAATAATAGAAGTTATCAGTGAACTTGGTGTAAATAATTGTCGAACATCATTATTTTCAAATAAATAAATAGTATTAAAATCAGTAATTCCATAAAAAGTTTCAGGGTCAAAAAAGCCGCATTTTAAAAAACGATGCTTAAGATTTGAAACTGTTCCTAATCTAATAAGTTCATTTTTACTTGTAATTTCAAAAAGTAATAATTGACGCGATTCTGTCGCTACAATTACTTTAGTTTTTGTCATGTAAATACCATTCAACTGCGAGGCCTGTAAATATACATCATAAATTATTGAGTTACAATCATTGAAATTTGATATATCGAGTTCGAAATCATTTAAAAACAACTTTCCATTAGATGTACCGCGTAAAATACAAATTTTCTGATTCTGTTTAAACAATTTACAACAGAAAGTTCCACCGATTTGTGTAAATGTTTTTATTTCTGTAATTTTCAGATTTAAGTCAAAATATGGACGAGTTACTTTATATAATTTAAATAAAGTACAGAAAAATACATCCTCTGTAATAAATATTATATCAGTTATTCTCTGTGGCACTTTTCCAAAATAAATGTCGACTTGATTTTCTTTGTTTAATTTTTTGTAATTCCCGTTTATTTTTAATATGGCTAAGTCTGTTATACCATGTAAGCAGATTATGTTGTCTTGCGCTTTTATACCGAAAACCCGAAAACAAAATTTTTTTTCGAAAGCCAATTCGTCGTTTATATTTGAATAAATATGAAGAACATAATTTCTATGAACGGAGGCGGTATAAAAATCTGTGAAACTAACGAAGTTCCTACAAGAAATTTTGTTTTGATCGAAATTTTCTAGATTATTTCCCATGTAGTTTTATTATCATATTTTGTTAACTAAATGTCTTGCTGGGGCAACTAATATACAAATACACATTTTTTACTGGAAGCTGCATATTTAGCTAATAAATATTTTTCAGAACTAGTTTTATTCTTACTTAAAGCAAAGTTTATTGAAAAATAAGCGTCTTTGTTTCAATCTTGGGATATTTTCTGATGAAATTTGATCGTAAAAATTTTCTGCGAAAAGTGTATATTAGAGAAAGGTATAATAGAAAAAAAAGGTTTTTTTAACGACCGAAAGCAAAAAGTATCGGTACTTTTATTTCATAATCTTTGCTAATATTACAAACCAAATACAAATACAAAAGTCACCAAATCTCTTTGAGAGCACAACAGTAGATAATGAAGTTAATAATAGTATAATGTAAAGAAAGCATTCCAAATCACTGTATAATAAACAATAAAGAGTGTCTTTTCTTTACAGCTAACGTCTGTAAAGTGAGGAAAGGTTTTTCTACCTAAACATATGGAGAAAAATTTATAGATACTGGGAAAGAATAATACTGTATTAGAGCATGTACAAATAAGTCAGTAAAAGTGGAAAAGTGACTAAATAAACATAAAAGTATCAAAAGTTAAGGTTTGCATAAAGATAGATATACACCACTTCAGTGAAATAATATTAAAGACATTTTTACTTTATACGATGCAGCTCAATATATAAAAACCTTCTCTGTCGAATATTTTTTAGCTTAACCCTTATACAAAAATTTTCAAATAAAAAAATTATTTTCACGAAAAAGAAAAATTTGTTTCTCAAATAAAAAAATTTAAACCAGAAACAATGAATTTAAAAAAGCTTCTTTTTAACTTGAATTCTAATCTATAAAAAAAAGCTTTTATATTTTTTAATAGATTAAAAAACCGAAGTTTTAATTGAAAATATACTATAAATACACTTTTCTTATCGTTTTTAGCCGAGTTCTCGCATACGTGAAAATTATGAAATACAACTCTCTCTTTTTAATTCATAATGTTCATTTACAATAGGTAGGTGTAGCTGATCAACAATTCTGACTTTGAAACTTTTAATCTGATACTTTCATTTGTTTAACGCTTCTTCAATAGAGTTTAAATGTTAAGTATAAAGCTGTTTTTTTCTTTTTTAATAAGTTTCTTTTTGTGTTAAGTGAAGATTTTTTTATAATAAACTCCGTATACAAGGTCGCCGCTATTGTTTTGTTTAATTTAGTTAGAAATAATTGTTTTGATTTTTTGGTTTGCTTATTAATCCGCAATAAAATAAAACCTTTTCCCAAAAGAAATTCCGGACGTATGAGATTGGAATTTAAGATTAACAGACGAACCGCTATATAAAAGAGGGGCGAGCGACACACACTCACTGACCAGTTTCGTTCCATAAAAGGTTTTTGATCGACCTGGTATTCGTTGTTACTGCAGCAGGTTTTTGACTAGGCCAGGCTTTCAAGTCACCGTTTCTTGTTTCGCTACACGCATTTCTTGTTTGGAAAAATCCGTTATTAAGTCATTAATCTTTTAATTTGTCCACCAAGAACGACAACATCTTATATTCAGACCGCAATCTGAAAAATTGCCTTTCCTTGAATTTAGTCATTCAACTCGCGCTAACGTAATTTTTTTATACGAAATATATGGCCGCCACATAAAAAGATTTCTCTTCCCTTATATAAAGTGTTTTCATGTCATTTAAGTTGTTAACTTATTAGCAAACACGATAATTATAATAATATTTTTTTTGCCACAGGATTTTCGTTACAGCAAAACTAGAATTAAAAAAAACAAATTCATAATAAATCACGCTAGTTTGTTGAAAAAAAAAGTATTACAAAAAAGAAAAAGACTTATTTAATGTAAAAATTTTCTTTAAAGACTTATGACAAGAAAAAACCTTAATAGATTTTGTTCGTCTTAAGATTCAGAGCTAATAAACAATTACAAATACTGAGAAAGTCAACTTTATATATTTCCAATCATAAAAAATTAAAGTCACAAAAAAATTATGAAAAGTGAAAAAGGTGCCAAAAAGATAATGAAATATGAAGCAAAACAATAAATGGATTATGTAAATTAAAAAAAAAAGAAATGTATCATGAGGTTTCTATGCGACACTTATGTGTTCTTATCACTTAAATTCAATTAGGGGCGTTCTATTAAGTAGTTTAAATAAACAAAAGTTTTAGTTAAAAAAAGTTTGTCTTAACATTTAGAAAAACACATACTGCTCGAAATCAATAACTGTTGCACTGTAATGCGAAAAAGCCGATTGTCGACTATAATATATTTTTCAACTAATCAGATTTTTCATAAAACGAGTCTCAGGTTTTTTTATTGTTTCAAGCCCTCAACGAGTTTTAAACATTTATTATACACTCTTACCATCGAAAAGATAAGCAAAATATTTATATAACTTTAATAATGACTTATTTATTTTTTCACGACTAACCTTTACTTACTCCTATCCGCCTTACTTCCAAAAAAATCATATATTTGTTTTTTAAAAAGGAGGATGGGGGAAGCAGAAGACAGAGTAATTTATAAAATTTGTCAATTAAAATGAACTCTGTTTTTAGAAACTACAATAAAAAATAAAAAGAGTATATAAATATTTTTTTTGGGACAGAGTAAAAATGAGAAATCTCATATGTGAGAGTCTCTGGAGACGGAAAAAATAGGGGCAAGTTAATCCAAAATATGCTTTGGTTTAATTGATTCCAAACCTTGAAAAAGCGAACATATATGTATAAAATTTATAATGAAAATTTGTGAATTATACAAAACCTGTGTTATTGTTGTCAGTTTTTTATAGTTTTTAAGTTTTTTTTACATTTGTCTTTTGGGACAGAAGTGTCTAAAAATTACATTTTCTTTATTTATTGTTACACGCCATAAATCTCCCCCCACCTCCCCCCATCATAAAGAAACATCTATATAAAATATAAAAAAAAAAGACCTCTAGCCAGTATCGAGCAGCCGTACTATAGATTACCACCATATATGATAGAAGCTCAGCTACGTGACTATAGTGTTACTAAATATATTCTACAAATAACGAAACAAAAACGAAAAACGAAAAACGAAAAACGAAAAACGAAATTGAACGAAACGAAATTGAACGAAACAAAAAACGAACGAAACGAAAAAATAAATATTAGTAAAATTATAATAAAAATACTATAATAAAATTATAGTGCGAGGGAGGGGAGAGGTTTCTTGGCGAAGAGTCATGTTTTTGGCGTGTGTCATTTATTATCTTTGTATTTTAAAAGAGACAAAACCTATTTAATTTGTTTTTTTTTCAAAACAACTCATAGAGACTTATAAGCTCTTTATTCAAACAAGGAAACTTGCTTATACACACACATTCCACACTAAAATTAAATTAAGAAGAATTAAACTATAATTACATTAATCAAGAAGTATTTTAGTAAAAAATAAAACATTATAAAGTAATTTCTTGATTTTTTATTGTTAACCAACTTAAAAACGCGTGAAAGACACTCTCGTTCAAGAAAAAAAAATTAAAGAAAACTAAACGGCGCGGACCTTAATGAAAAAAAATATCATATGAGAAAAAAACAAAAAGTGTCAAGAAAAGTTTTTTTTTGCAACGGTGACTAAGAACAAGTAAACCTTGTTCATTAAAAAACGATCGAAAGCATTGTGTGTTCTTTTTTTTATACTTAATTAAATTATAATAGGAATTTACTTAATTGAATTATAATAGAAAATTACTTAATTAAATTATAATAGAGAAAAAGTGTATAAATATCTAAATAAACATGAGAACGAAACAGTTTAATCAGATACTCCTTTCCTTCCTAAACATACTATTAGATAAATAAAGGGTGTTAGTTTTAGATAATAAAGATGCGTCATATGTATTTGTTTGCTGTTTCATCAAGATCAGAAGCAGGACTGTTTTATAATCACTCGCATGGGGAATATTTTTTATATTTTTTTTTTAAAAAAATTTTTTAATCAAAAATGAATCATTTTTATTACTAAAAAAAAAGTAAGAATATGTTTAATTCCAAAAAACGATCAATTTTTTTAATTAACAAAAAAATGAGTTTTTTAAATGTAAATAACGCAAAAAATGCAACGAATCCTCTTTCAACACACAGTGAAAATTGCCCAAAGCTTTTCTTGATTCTTATAATATTTAAACATTGGATCAGAAATATCTGCTGATGGGCCGCAAACTGTGGTTCCAAAAAAAAAATATTATAAAAACATATCGCAACATTTTCAAAAAATAATAAAAAATAAAGACATGAACCACGACACTCGTGCAACTGCAATCTATAAATTTCCGCCATCAAATGTTTCACATACGCGCTCTTGTTTCACCTTAATCGCTCAAAAAACGACCTATAAGTTTCCCAATATTCAACAAACTTCTCCAGATACCGAGGAAGAACTGCTTGTATTTAATTCCAATAAAAATTTTTTATATTTAAATCACATTAAAATTGATGACTTTAAGGGCGTTATCGAAGAGAATAAACGATATTATAAAATAAAGTTAGACGAAAGTGGTACTTTTATTTACGAATACGATGTTTCTCCACTTTTCACGCTTTTGAAATCGAAGATCTTAGAAAATAATTTGTTAAGTTTTAAATTACTTGATAGTGAAGAATTATCGCAGTTTATAGAATGTAATGACTTCAATTTTGAGTGGGTTTATTTTGGTAAAGACTATATAAAGTTTAGATCAGAATCTACCAAGTTGGTGTTTAATAAACAATATTTCAATTCACCAGATATGGGTATAATTCTAGATGAAGACTTAACGAGAAATATACATTTTAGTTGCTTAAATAAACATTTATGCTTATTCGATGGTAATAAAAAATATGTTTTCGATACTGATAGTGAAATTATAAACGAGTTTCAAAAATATAAACTTTTTGATAAAAAAGAAATTAAGAGCCCGTTTCAGGTAAAAATTTTAAAAAACAAAAGACAATTCATAAACAGAGTTTATAAAACTGCGTTTTACGAAGTAAATACTTATAGAATTGAAACTATGGTTCTTGTTGCTGCTCCTGACGGTTTATATTTGCTTTTAGGTAACAAAGTGGTGCACAAAGAAGTAGAAAACATATTACATTTAGACGATTTAAAGTTGGAATATGCGGTGTATGATAATTCAACCCACGAAGTTATCAATTATAGTATAATTCCACTAATATCTTTCGTATTAATTCACGAAGATTATGAAATTTTAAATAATAACTTAATTTTAAATAAGTTGCCGTATGTTATATCCATTGAAGCCGTTTTAGAGAATATAATAATTCAGGTTTCAAACAACAAGGAATTGAAATACAAAGTTTATAAAAAAATTTCTGATTTACAAAAAGGCTTCTTAAACTTTTCTGATCCTATTTTTATTTTTAAATATACGGGTTTAATAAAAAGGTTGTTTAGGGTTACAGGCGATGTAGAGTTGTTGAGTTTTTTGAGCAACACGCCGTTCGATATTTTAAATACAAGTGATGAGTTCTTAGGCCCAAATTTAGACTTTCACGCAAAGTTCATCGATAAATCAATCGATACATACAGAGAGGACGACTTACTAGAATATATTTTATTTTTGAATGAAAACGCGGATAAAATATTAAAAGCTCATGTAAAAAAATGTTTGGTTTCTCGAAATTGTTTTTATTTAAAAGATTTGGTCGCTCTTCCGAATGACGAAAAAGAAGAAATTATTGATGACGAGCTTGAAATTTTGTGTTACGAACGAATTAAAAAACTTGAAGAAGTTTATGTAAGACGTGGATGTTTCAGAAACGATTCCGTAGAAAATAATAATAAATAGTTGGTATTCTCATTATGTTTTTTTAAGGTCTTTTTCTCTTTTAAAATAAACCGTTGGGTCGTGTTTCGTTATTCAGATTATACGACTTCAAAAGTTTTATTTCGACGCTTAAATATTTATTGTTGTTTTTATACTTTATAGGAGTTATGTCCTTTATGTATAGCAACATGTATCATTGAGGAAACCTATTAAACGCCGTTTTTTTTCAAAATTTTTTTTTGTTTCTTTTTTTGAATTAAATACAAATAAAAGTTTTTTTCTACCATTTTTAAGAGACAGAAAGAAAAAATAACGAAAAGAAAAAGCGTTCGTGTTCATTTTCTATCGTTAGAAAAAGACTAAAGTCTAAAAAATTTTATTTTCTTTTTTTCGAAGTAAGAATTATATGAAACCTTTTTTTGTACGCAAAATATATATTTTTTTTATACTTTCTTCGCTAGAATAATATATATTTTGTTTTCAGAACCTTGTTTTATATTATAGGCGTTTTTGCTTACACTATATTCTATTATTTACACTTTAAATAATTAATAGACGTCTTTTTTGAACACGCATTGTTTGATTTGACAGAAAAAACGCGTGTTTTTGTGACGATTTAATATAAAACGTGTCTGTATTACAAGACGACTAAAAAACGTCTGAAAATATATTACAGGTAACTTGATACATATATATTTTTGCCAAGATCAACAATACAGTTCATCTTTTATGTTTTACGGTTTATTTTAAAAAGAAATATTTATTTTAATGAAATTTTTTACAATCAACAGCTTTATACGATGAAGAATAATGAGATCGTTTTCGTTATTATTTAAAATTGTTTTTCACTCTTATAAAAATCAGATAATATGTTCATTGAATGATAAATAAAACACTGGAAACTACAGCGTTTTCTCAAACTGTCTTTTTTTATAGCGTTGTTGAATCGCGTGTTACCAAACAGTATTTAGTAATATCTTTTTTTTCATTTCTCTAAAACACTATGGTTTCTCTTCTGTACTTATAAAAACATTTGGAAACAGACCACACTTATCAACTACGTATCTTTTTTCACCAAAAAAGCTCGTTTTTAATTATTATTACAATATATAAAGGCTAAACAACTTGTTTTTTAAAAAACAATAAGATGCTGATGATCATAGTTGTGCGTTTTGGTTTTTTTTATAAAATTTTTTTTTGTTATAAAATTGATTAAATGTCACTTTTTTTTTCAAAATCAGTATATTTTTTCTCAAGCATTTTATTTCTTTTTCTAGTCCAAGAGAAAAACCTGAAAAAATTTTAAAAAATATATTTTTTTCCTTATTTTTAAAAATAAATATTTCTGAAAAAACGGTTTTCACTAACTCATATATAAAGATGATAAATGAGACAAATACAATTCAAAATATAAAATATTAAAGTATATTTGGCGAAAAAAATAACACGGCAGAATAAATCTACTTTAATTAGAAAAAGTTTTTTTTTAATATATTAATTTTTATTGAAATACATTGAATTCACATTATTTGTTAAAATTTGAAATTTTTTGTTATATTTATATTATTTTTGGCGGTTTTCATTATAACACTAATTGTTATAAAACAAATATTAATTTAATTAATAAAAAAAAGGTTTTTTTAAAGATTTGCTTTTCCACATTGTTTGTTTTAAAAACACAACACACTTCATCTAAATATAACAACCAGTGGGTTCGGTTTTTAATTAAAATCGAAAAATATGTGAAAACTTATTTTTTTCAAGCAGTTTATAAATTAAAAAATTTTTAGCTAAAAAATAAAAAAAGTCTTATTTTTTATTATTTTATATCAGTATATATATACCCAATTATATTTTTAAAACGTCTATGTGTTTTATTTATCGATCTTAATTCATAGTCTCACTTGGTTTGTAAACTTGAGAAAAAAACTGCTTAAAAGATTTATAGATCGAAAAAAATAAACCCCCGCCCACAATAAATCCCCTATATGCTCCCTATAAATACTAAATTTAAATATATCAAAAAAAAAGAGTTGTTTTTTATATTTTATATAAAAATATACACCATGTCCGGGATACCTATCAATGAAATTAAAATATATTTAATCGTATTGTTTTCTAACTTAAGCATTTATGCGTGCTCAATATACTATTTTTCTGTAATGAGGAAAGCCTTTGATCTCCCCTTATCCTATAATTACAAACTTTTGGCATTAAACGGCATTGGAATTGTTGGAAATTTTGGTTTCTCTTATTGGGCCTTTAAAACAAGAAACCACAGATTAATTGCAGGGATTCTAATTATAGTGCAATCATTAGCCTTTCTGGGCATAAAAATATTGTGTAGATTTTCACAACAATTTCTTAAAAATCTAAGCCTTATTATTATAGGAACGACAAATGCAATTAGTAACGGTGGATTCAACCCAGTATATGATTCTTTAGCAATAAATTATTTAGAGATACACAATAGACTTGCAAAGATAAACACATTAAGATGTATGTTAGCTTTAGGCAACTTTTTTACAGGTATTATAATGATAATAATACGACAATTTTTTACAAAAAGTGAACTTGTCCCAATGGGAGTAAGCTTTATTTTTTCACTTATAGCAGCTTTTCTAATCTACACTTTACATTATGATTACTCTTTATCTTCCAAAAAGAAAGAGAAACACGTCTATACTTCAATACCCTTATTAGAAATAATAAAATATTTTTTAAAATGGAATTTCATTATATTTTATCTTGTAACTATTTTGAACGGATCATATAAATTATATTATACTATGTTACAAAGAGATCAATTTTTATCATTTGGTTTAAGTGATAATGATATGGATTTAATAAAAACTATTGGTTGTTTATCTGAGATTGGTTTCTCTTTTATTTTTCATTTTATTGAAAATATAGTAACATTTAAAATTTTATTTCCTGTTTCCGTAAGTTTAAATGTAATTAAGTTCTTTATGTTTGCATATTTAAATGTGGGAAAATGGAAAAAAAAGGTTTTAATTTTTATGATTATGGAATCAGTTGATAAAATTGTTTTTTATGTGACTAGTGTCTCAGGTAATAGAATTATATTAGATATTTGTAAGACAGAGTTTCTTACATTGGCACAGGGAATGAGATATGCTTGTTTTATAGGTTTAGGGTGTTTGGTTTCTGGGCTCTCAGGTATAAATCTGAGGAATAGTCATAAACAGGTGTTGAAACCTGAAGATTTTATATATATTTTTGAAAGAACTAAATATATGTCTTGTGTTACGATTATTATGTGTGTAATTTTGATGATTCTTTTGTTTTCCAATAAAAACAACAGTGACATTGATTCTGAAGCTGAAACAGTATTTTAATTAATAAATCACATATTTTGATATATTGTATTAAAATATAGAAAAAAGAAAACATGTTGAATTGTCCAAAAATAGATTCAATCGTAGAAGGAATAATTACAAAAGTAAAAGCCACACAATTAAATATTTCAATTATTAAATCAGATGACAAACCAACTGTAATTGCTTTTAATGCAATTTTTCAACCAGATGAATTTTCGCCTCAAAAATTATTAGAAAGGAAACGGAGCGAGGTTTTCAAAGGGAAAGTTATTTCTTATGGAGAAGGTGGAAATGGAATTCTTTTAATGGAAATTTAGTTAATATTTAACTGTTTATTATAATAAAAGTCTTATATTTTGTTGCCAAAAATTACGTAAAATTTTTTAGTAAAAAATATTTATTTAATAAAAGTGTTTGTGTTTATATATCGTATATTGGATTTATTTTATCTAAAAGTAAAGTGTTTAGGTCTTCCCATTTAGTTTTATATTGTTTAGTTAAATGAGAATTACTTGACAAAATATGTTCGCTATCTTTTAATTTTTCGGACAATATGATTGGATCTATCATTAACTCTTCAACTATATTTTTAATTGTTGTTTCATTAGAAGACAGTGATGTATCTACAATCAACTGATCTTTCTTTGATTTATTATTTTCCCATTTTTTAGAAGTTAAAGCTACAAGGTTTTCTCTCGCAACATTTATAGGTTTTTTCTTTATATAATTCGCTGTTTCTTCTGTATAATTGGATGGTATAGTGTATGATGTTGGTGGTTGTGTTTCATTTACTTCTAGTTTCATAGATTCTCCTTTATGCCGTTTCTGGTTTTTATTTATTTGCTGTTTTTTTGATATCAAAGCAATTAAAAAAAAAGGGAATATCTATTAATTTTACTTAATTGTTGTTTTATATAAACGTGCAATATCTTTCGCATTGAAGTGATTCTATATGTAGAATATATATTTAATTGAGTCCTCAAACAAAAACCTGCGACAGTGATGTAATTCAGAAAATCATCCGACAGAGTTGTATTTTAAGAAACCATAAACAAAAGAAAGAATATAATTCAAGAAGCCACCCGACAAAGAGGTAATTAAGAAACCTTCCATCAAAAAGATAATTCAGAAACCATAAATAAAGCTAGGAGAAATAATTCAAAAACCATCGACAGGGAAAGTCAGAATTGCCGCAATTCCTCCCACAGCTTTTAATTTCTCTCCCAAATGATGTGAAACAGGAAGTACAAACAATTTGATGTTTAATTGTGCGCTGTTCCTCTCAATTTCTTCTATTTTAACTCTTTCATCCAAATTACAACTTTTAAACAAATCAGAACAAATTAACAAACTTTTTACAGCCGAAAAATCTATCGCCACTTGGATTTCATCGAAACCAACGGAAACCAATTTTCGTTTCTCTTCGTAATTTGAATTAAACAGATCCAAAAAATCGTTCATTTCTTTGAATGAGACAACAAACTGTACTTCGTGGAGTCTATTAAGTATAGATGGGGTTAAAATACAATAATTAATTAATTCATTTAATGATTCAATGTTTGTCTGTAAATTAACAAAAACGTATTTTGACAGCAAAGAAGTTTCAATTAAATTTCTTATTAAATCATTTGAATCTTTCGTGTTAACTGAAACGATTAAGTGGGAGTCTTGTATTTTAATATTTTTTAAAGTCATCTTAATTGATTTTGGCTTTTTTATGTCAAACTTGGCAATTTGTTTTATTGTATTTTCGGTTACGGATAAAATAAAAACCGAGTTTGGTCTTTTTATAAAAAAAAGCATTTCAATTATTTTTGTGTTCATTTCATTTACGATTTTTTGTGAAATTGAATTCCATGTGTTTTTTTGAATTGTAAGGGTATCGTTTTTTTGAATATTAAGAGTGTGATAGGAATGTGCTTTTACGTTTTCTACTTGATTAAGTATTCTTCCTTTTATATCTAAAGCGCCGGTTAATAAATCAATATCTATTTTTTCTACATTAATCATAAAAACTGAACTCTTTCTAAATATTGTGCCGTTTTCTAGTTTTATTTTTCGGGATGAAAAGGCAGTTACTGTGTCTGAAGGATCAATTAAGTTGTATATCCTATAGATGTCCCCATTTGTTTCTGGTGAAATACGAAGTGAGGATTGTTTTGGGTCCTTTATATTATTTGAATGAAAAATCATGGCTGTTTTTTAATAAGGAGTTTTGTTTTTTTTTTATCAAAAAAATTTATTGTTGTCTGTAAATGAAATGAAACATATTCTTGCGAAAATACTAAATGTTATCAAAGCAATCAAAATCACAAAATCTAATAGTTTTATTTTATAACCAAAATAATCTGAGCAAAATATAGTCAGTAATAATTGAGCAGTAAAATAGAACAAGATTGAAAATACGGAGAGCCAATTTTTAAAAAAATTTTTCAGATTATTGTCTTGTGCATAAATCTTATGACCAAAAACTGACATAATCAAAATATTGTTTAGAAAATGTAATAATGAAACGACTCTATTAACTCCACAAAAATGAAGTATCAAAAATGTTAGAAAGTTAAAAACGGCATTAAATTTTATAACACTTTTCATTCTATGAAGAACCAATTTATAAGCTTTTTCTTCCGGGTCTCTTTTTAATAAAGACTTATCGGGAGAAATACTTCCATAAAAGAAACAAGCTAAACCGTCAACAAAAAAGTTCAACCACAAAATTTCTATTGATGTCATAAATTCAGGCATGTAGTCTTTCTCATAAGTCTGTTTATTTTCAGGTAAATTAAAAGATAAAAATATACTCATGATACTTATTAAAACCATAGAAGCAGCGGCTGAAATTTGAAATTGTAAAAAACCCCGTATGTTCCTTAAAGAACTCCTTGAGACTTCTAACGATTTTACGATTCCTTTTAAATAACTTTTTTCTAAAATGATCGATGACGCGTTTTTTGGAATTTGGGATGAACAATTAGAAAATGAAAAACTTAAATCCGCTCTTTTCATCGCCAAAACATCGTTAATTCCATCACCACATATTCCAATTGAATATTCTATATTACATTCCTTAAGTATTTTTATTAACCTTTCTTTGTCTTCGGCCGTACACCTTGCAAGTACACGTAATTTTGGAATTATTATTCGTATTTCTGCATGGGACAAGGTTCTAAATACTGTAGAATCAAGAATTATATCGTCGATTTCAAGTAAATTTTTTCTATCACTACGCTTATAAGGATTTACAATAGTTGGGTTTACAAGAAGACCTGTTTTTTTAGCACATAAAGAACCCGCTTCTAAAGAATCTCCTGTAACAATAATACACTGTACGCCCGCATTTTTGATTTTCTCAATTGAATCTTTAGCGTCAACACGTAAGGGATCTTCGAAACTTATTGTTGTTATATTATTTCTTATTGAATTAATGGCATATTGATATATTTCCATATCTGTTTTTTCGATAAGATTATCAACATTTATTATGGGAACCCAAGCGCAAGAAATATTTTTAATACAAATATTTTCAGGTTCAACAATATACAAATCCTTAAGATCGGAAATCAGTTCAGAAGCCCCTTTTAATAAAAGAATGTAATTAAATTCAGAAAATATCTGAGAATCTTCTTCAGGTACTTTTACTATCGTAATCATACATTTATTTTCTGAAGATATAGGAAAGACGCGTATTTTTTCATATTTCATCCTCACATATGAAATTTCATGATCAGAGAAAACATTTAAATTAGCAACATCTAGTTTATTACCTATTGTCTCTTTTCCAACAGTTGATTTTACCGCGTTGTTATTTACAATTAGATTAATTCTTGTCGTATACAGATGCTTTAAGTATTCATAATTTTCCGAGATTTCGTTTAACATGAAATCCGTTAATATGTAATTATCACTTTTTTGTCTCAACAAAGGAATGTTTTTTGACAAATTTTCAAACTCTTTATTAAAGCGATTTTCTCCTAAAATAACCGTACTGTTTTTCAATTCTAAATTCATACTTGTTAACTTAAGTATATTATGAGTCAAAGTACCTGTTTTATCAAAACAAAGAATCTTTAAAGATATTAAAGAATCTAAAGCCTTCTTTGTTTTGACTCTAACGCTTACATCCCCTCGAAATAAGATATTTCTAGCCGATGAAGTTGAAAGTGTTAGAATGAATGGAAGACCTTCTGGAATTGCCAAAGCCCCGAAAGAAATAACTTCCATTATAAAATTAATTATGACTGTAAAACCTGAAATCTTAATTTTTTTAATATTTAAAGCAACATTTCCAATCAATAAAAAGCCACCAATTAAACAAGTAAGTCTTATTATTTTCTGTAAAAGTTGGGATGCCTTCATATGTAAAAAGTTCTTTGTAGTTTCGTCTTCAACACTTAGCTTTAACAATAACTTACCTTTTTTAGTATTCATCCCAACATTAATAACTAAACACTTGGCTATTCCACTTAAACAGTACGTTCCTGCTAGTAATATATCATATTTTCCTTTAATTACACTGTCACTTTCACCAGTTATTAACGATTCATCGACTTCTAATCTAGTAGTTTGTTCTAAATATGGAAGAATTAAACAATCACAGGGAATTTCATCTCCAGCGTTTAATATAATTAAGTCTCCTACGACCAATTCACATGATAAACAGGTCTCTATTTTCTTATTTATTAATATTGGGTATTCAAATTCTTTAGAATCAATTTGTTGATCTTCTCTCGAATATTTGTAATCCGCACAAGCACCGTAAAACCCCAAGATTGTTATACCTATTAAAATGACTATAGAATCTATAAAATCATATTTTGAAAATGAATTCGATTTAATAGCAATTTTTATAAAACAAACAACAGCTGATAAAATGGCCAAACCAAATAATGTTAACAAAATGGGATCTTTAAAATTGTTTTTTAACAGTTTATAAAAATCAGGCGCTTTTTTCAGTTGATTAAAGGAATTGCTTCCGTAACTTGATTTCGATTGATATCTATATGTTTTGGATGCGTTTGAACCCGAAAGCATTCCCGTTTCAAAGTTTTTATGCAACATTTTCTCTAAAATCTGTATATTTTTGTTGTCAATACCGGAGTTAATTAAATTATCAATTTCATCTTTTGGAGGAAAATTGAAGATCTTTGGGTTTTTAAATCGTATTTGTAAAGGGGTTTTGGAAGATTTGTTGTCTTTGTTTGTTTCTTTATTCATGGGCATAAAAAAGAAGTTTTTTTTGAGAAAGCCTTAGATAAGATAATAAGATTAAATAAAAGCCTTAGTTATATCATAGAATTGAATAAAAGCCCAAATAAGATAATAAGATTAAATTTTTTTGAAATATTCTAAAATAAAACATACTAACATACATGTCTGTATGTGTTGATTAAACCATCTTTTTATTAACTATTTTTAACTGTTTTAAAAAAATAAAATAATAATATTTTAATTAAATACAGCAAAATTATATTAGAAAAATATGAAAATAGCAACTTTTTTAAAATACAAACTTATATAATTTTTTATTGTTTCAATATACAAAAAACAAGTTATAATTTCAAGCCCGGTTTAATAATATAGTAATTGGAAAGAAAGGGGGGGTTAGGATATAAATATGCGTCTAAAATAATAAAACAATAAAAATAAATAAGTTATTTTATTTAAATACAAGGATGGGGTTTTAGAGAAAAAAGTTAAATGCTATCTAATAGGCACATTGCTTTAATATATTTGTTTATTAATACACTTACTTATTAAACAAATGACCCTTATCTTATCTAAATCAAATATTGACAAAAAAGGGGACTTCGCTTTTATAATAAACCAAATAAAAAAGCAGTTTTTTTTCTAATCTTCATATTGTTAGCCTTAAGTTATAATTAAAGGAAATGTAACTCAAAGGATTAATATTTATAGTAAGAGAAAATGTAACACAGCGATTTATAATTAAAACATGACTGCACTGTTTTAAATATTAGTTGCGTTAGTCAGTGATGTTTTTTATTAAAATAATTTCATTTTATAAAAAAAACTTATATTTCAAAAAAGTATAAAATGATTTTTATTTATTAAGTGATTTACTAAAATGATGAAAGATTTTACTAAAAAAAAGATTATTATAAAAAATTATCAAACCTGTTGATTGTGTTTTATATTAAATGAATGTTTATATTTTATGTCGTATAATAAACACTGTAAATAAAATTAAAAAGAAAGTTTAAAAATATAATTCTGGCTTTTTTAATTTTGGGATTTTGTTTTTTATTTTTTTTAATCGTGTAGCATAAGAAATGCGCATAATTTCTGTTTTTATAAAAATTATTTTTATGCGCATTATTTTTACTTTATTATTATTAAGCCTGTAAGCTTTATATATTTATATAGGCTTACGTTTTATATATATACGTTTTTTTATTCTATAATATATAAGAACACTCTCAAATTTCATAAAAACTGTTTATATAAATTCCTTTTATTAATAAAATATTATTTTCACATTTATTTAAATATACTGTATAACAAATAAACATAAAATATTATAAATCACAAATGCATAAATAAATTTCATTTATTTTTAATGCGTTTAAATTTTAAATTTTTTTTCAATCAAACTTTAAATAAATTTTGATTTTACGAAAAGAAACAACAAACTTACTAAACAAAATATAATTTGAATTTAAAAATATTTAAAATATAAATAGTTTTTTTCTTATATAATTTTCACTATAATATTTTTTTATTTTCTATCTTCTCTTTTTCATCTCTTTTACGTTTTTAGTTTATTATAAAAAATATATTTATGCTTTTATATATAAAAGAGTTTTGTCTAAAATTTGATTTTATTTGAGTCAATTACCGTTTAAGGGAAGTTATTTATTTGTTTTTAAATGTGAATTAAGAATTTATTTTTGTGAGTTTTTAACCAAAGAAACTGTGTAATTGTAAATATTAAATATTTGCATATTTTTATTTATATTCAGTAAATATATATATATATGTTGTTTTGTTTGTTTTTTGAACTGTTGTTTATAAAATACTAATAAAAAAAACACAGTGTTTTTTCTGTCAAAATTTAGTGATTTTATATATTTTTCTTATGGGCCTTTATTATAATTTAATTATGTAAAAAATTACACTATAATTTAATTAAGTAAACCTAGACTATAATTAAGCAAATCTACACTATAATTTAATTAAGTAATGAGTTACACTAAAATTTAATTAAGTAAAGAGTTGCACTATAATTTAATTAAGCAAATCTACACTATAATTTAATTAAGTAATGAGTTACACTATAATGTTAATTAAGCAAATTTGCACTATAATGTTAATTAAGCAAATTTACACTATAATGTTAATTAAGCAAATTTACACTATAATGTTAATTAAGCAAATCCACACTATAATGTCAATTAAGTAAAGATTTACACTATAATTTAATTAAGCAAAAAATTACACTATAATTTAATTAAGTAAATCTACATTATAATATAATTAGATAAAGTGTTACACTATAATGTCAATTAAGCAATGAAAGTTACACTATAATTTAATATAGCAAAAAATTACACTATAATGTTAATTAAGTAAAGAATTACACTATAATATAATTAAGTAAGAAATAACAAAATAAAGCTTAAAATAATATAAAATAATATATTATATTTCTTGATATTAAACAACATAACCAAACACAAATATTTGTTTCACTTTTAGACATTAAAACAAACTCTAATTAACATATTCAACGAAAAAAATTAATTAATTAAAAACAAACAGTCGAAATTTTTTCTTTCATAAAACATAAAAACAATGTGTTTATAATTTTCAACTAAAAAATATTTTATATTTAGTTTTTAGTGAAATAATTTATAAGAAAATAATATTTAATTGTTTGTTTTATAAAATAAATAAAAAGTTTTTTTATAAAAATCAATATTTTGGTTGAAAAAAACTGTTTGTTTTTTTTAGACGAGTCGACAAAACACTTAACGAGACTTAATCAAATAAAGAGCTTCAAAAAATTACATATTTTCGATACTTGACAAGTTGTTTTCTATCATTTCACTTAAAAAATTTTAATTAAGAAAAACATCTTAAAGTTTTTAATTAAGTCAAGAAATTAATTAAGTGTATAAATCATATTTTAATATTAAGAAAAAGATATTAATAAACACATTAAATACATATAAATATATAAAAATATTTCAATTTCAAATAAAACACACGCTTAGTTTAATTTCAAATAAAAAAGACACTATGTAAGAAAAAAAACACATTACATTATTTTATGTGTTTATTAAGTCTCGTGAAAAAAAAAAGATTATATTTTAATTTTAGTGTATTTATTTTATATAATCGTTACTGCAGCCTTTTAATAATTATCGTTAAAAAATTTTAAAAAAATATTTTTTTTCTCTCAATTAAATTTTAAGTGAATCTTGTGTTACTAAATCAAGTATATTTTATATGTTATGTTCTTTTAACTCATTATAATATAGACGTAATCTTTACTGTGGATGCATAAATGTTATGTTTCTCTGTAATTAATACAACAACAAACACAGATCCGTGCCTTTTAGACCAACCCAACATAAAAGTTTTAACTAATAAGTACTAAAATATAAAGCATAGTTTGTGATTAAAACCAAAATACTAAGTATACAAAATCTAAGACTTCCCTAATTGACTGGTTAAGACAAAAAAAATAATCAAAAAAACTTCAATAAAAAAAAAAAAATCAAAAAAAACATTGTCTGTCATAAACAATAGCTTTAATTACAACCATAAACTTAATATTTTACAAACGCCTCCAATTCCTTTATTTGCCACTCTTTATACCATTCTTTATATATAAGAGTTGAAATTAATCCCGTCTGTAAACAAATAATCAGGTAACCATAAGGCGCCCATAAAAAATATTTAAGAAACACAATCCGATTCATAACCATTTGATTAGATATAATCATTGATGAGAAACCACTGTTGCAATTTTTATTTAATCCCGTAAAAATAATATCCAATGGTACTAAACCAATAAGAATCTTGAAAAATTGTAAACCTAAAATATGAATTAAAAGAACCCGACCCTCAACATTCCATAAAAGCATACCACACACTTCTTTTTGTAAACTATCGAAATAATATAAAAAGTTTCTCAATGTATAAAATTTACGTGTTGTTTTTTTAGGAATATATGAAAAAAAATTGGGAAAGTCTTCCCAAATAAGGGCTTTTATATTAAAAATTAATTTTGGAAAACTGACGAAACAATGAATATAAATAAAAACACCCCCAATACAAAAATAGACAGTTTTTAACTGTATCGTTGTATTATAAGAGAAGAGATGTAAAATAATGTCAACTATAAGTTTTATAGATATCAGAAAAAAACAAAAATCTTGTGTTTTTTTTATTACACGTTTGGTTTCGGAAAGAAAATAATAAGTAGAAAAAGGTATCATTGTGATTCTGTAATGTGTATAATGAATTATATAATATTTGGTAAATGAAGTTAACAATTTCAAAGCGAGAAACCAAAAAAATAAGTTCGCTAAACTTGTGATATTTGTTTTGTTGTTTAACAGTAAATATGTCCAGTAAAAATTAAAAATCAAGTTTTTCATAATATAAATATAAGGAAACAATAAAAGAAACAAAGCGAAATAATACCAAAAACTCATTTTCCATTGCAGTACTAAAGATGCTTTAATGGTGTTATGTATGTCTTGCTCTAGTGGGTGTTCATTACGTCTTATAATAAAAGGAAAGATCGAAATAATACTTGGCCCAAATAAGTACAACGTCATATAGTCCCAACTAGCGATTAACGCTATTATATATAAAATAAACGCGTATCGGTTTAGGATATATTTGCTAAAATAGCATATTAGTGCATTAACTATAAGAATTACACACAATGAAACTACAAAAGATAAAACAACAACTTTTATAGACAAAATATCGTAATACTGAAAGAATAAATCCCTACAGTCTTCTCCTACTTCAGAAAATTGGTCTGATTTCGATATAAATATACTTTTATGAAGCCTATTGGATACAAATCCGTAGTTTATTGTTAATTTCCAATGCGACATTAAACAAATTAACGAAAGAACACAAAAATTTGGGTTAAATAAAAGTAAAAATATACTTTTAATTATTGTTTTTAAACATTTTGGTTTCGTTTGATTTATGTTATGAGCTTTAAAAGTGTTGGATTCTTGATTTTCTTTTTCCGTTTGATCCATGCGTTTATATATTTCAAAGTTTTTTTTTATCAAAATTCTAGAAATATATTAAATCTCGTTTATATGGCAAAATAAAGATTGTTAATGTATTTTAAAATGAGATTAAGTGACATAGTAGAGTGTGTTGGTTAATTAAACACAGTATTTTTTTCCAAGTTATCAAAAATAGTCATAGAATTGGCAGTTTTGTTTTTTTTTAATATAAAGTCTTATATAATATTTTTTTGCTTTTAAATCTAGTCGTATTTGAGATAAAATTTAACGGGTTACAAAATATTTATCAATTTTTTTAGTACTATCCTTCCTCTTTTCCCCCTTCATTCTCTCCCCTTTCTTTCCTTCCCAACGCCCCTATTATAAAACAATTAAAAGAAAATATTTAGATAAAAATTAACAAAAAACTATTGTTAATGCTTTTTAAACAAATATAAAACATTATCTTTAGTTACTGTTTCACTTAAAAACCAAAAATCGCATTTGAAAATCTTTTGTGTTTTTTTCATCAAATTTGTTGTTTGTGCTTTTTTCATTCTTTTTAGTAAACGAGCGACACTAATACGCTTGTTTGTGTTGTTTTATAATAGAAATTTAATATATATGCTAAATTTTTCTTATCTTTTTTTTTTGTATTATAATTATAAATTATAGTATAAATTTTTTTAATTAACTTATAGACAAGAAAACTGTATAAGTTATAAACTTATATTTTTCTATTTTATTTAGAGACTCTAATTGTATTTATTTAATAAAAAAAGTTCAATTCAGACAACTAGCCAATAATAAAATAATAAGAACTTCTAAATATGAATTATTGTAAACACATTATTTTTCGCTATAATTAAAAAAGTGGTAACGGTTATGCTTACTATAATTTTATTAAATAAATATTTAATTTAAACGCTATATTGTAAAAATTACACATAAAAAAAACAAATTAAATAAATTTCCAACAATATTTGCCCATGCGATACCATAAAACATTTGAAACACCATCCCTAGAATTATCTTTCGATTTTATGTCAGATATAAATTATTCAACTGTATTGGACGATGTGTTTAAATTAAAATATACTCCAACTTCTCCCTTAAGAACATTAGACTCAACTGGAGTCAAAGATAATTTTTTTACTAACTCAATTGAGTGGATTAGCAATAATATTTTAGTCGTGTGTATTCAAGATAAACTTTATGCATATAATTATGCGAAAAGGGTAGTCTCATTATTAGGAAGTTTGAAAGATAATGATGAAGACTTCATTCATCAAACCAAATTCACAACGGTTGCGCGACAAAACAGTAAAAGAATATCTGGTGAACTAAATAAAGAAACGAATACTCGGTTTGCTTATGGGCTTTCTGACGGCAGGGTTCGTTTTCGAGATTTAAATAAGATAAACAAAGAATCAGGTTTTTTTCAGGTCAAAAGAAAAAATGCTGTAAATGCAATGTGTTGGAAAGAAAACGTGATTGCTGCTGGATATGAAAATGGAGAGTTAATGTTCTTTGATTTGAGATGTGGTTTAATTTCTACCTCGGAACACCATAAAAAAAACATCTGTACCTTAAAGTTTGATTTATATGGCCAGTATTTAGCATGTGCTTCTGCTGATTCAACTGTAAGTATTTGGTGCGCGATGGACGAAGCGCCGAGACAAATTCTTACCGAAAGTAAATCAGTCGTTAAAGGGCTTGCCTGGTGTGGAGAAAGAAGAAATCATTTATTTACTGGAAGCACAACTCCAGAAGATAAAATTCGACTCTACAGTTTAAATTTTTCTGAAGAAGAAAAACTAAAGAAAGAAGTCGTTGTTTCGTCAGGTGTTTCATCTTTAATTTATTCGAAAAAACACAAGTCGTTAATTTCTACTCATGGAATTGTTGATGATTTCACTATTAATTTGGAGGTTTTAGATGTTAACAACACTAATTCTATAAAGTGTTGGGAGCCTTCGAATTTAGATTTTCAAGGAGTTATTGGTTCTCATTCTAGAAAAATACTATCTTCTGTTTATAATGAAGAAGAGAATTTATTTGTAAGCCTCAGTTCAGATGAAAATATGAAATTCTGGAATTTATTATAGGTTATTAAGTAAATATATATTTGTTTAATTAAAGTTTTTTTTTATGTGGCGCGTTAAAATCATCATAGACTTTTGTTATATCTAAGTTTTTAGAGCATTTGGTCGTTGTAATAGTTTTATCGAAAAACTCTATTAATATTCTAAGCATGTGTGTTACGATATAAGAGCTTGATTTTAGTTTTAAGCCTTTCTAATCTTGAAAAAGTGTTTAGAGAGCTTTTTGTTTGTGTTTTACTTAGTTTTAAGTGTTAATTACATCATATACAGCATTTAAATAGTGAAGTTTTTAACATTTAAACCGCCGAATCGACTAATAATATTTATTCAACTATAAAAAAATAAGGTTTTTATTTAAAATTTTTTTTCATGAAAAACATTAGAAATCTGTGTTGTTACATCTATATTCAAATTATAGTCATTAATTTCTTTGTATAGAATTATTATTCACAACTGACAGCCATAATGCAAGTTTTATATAACAAGAAGCTGCAGTTTTTGCTTTTATTACTTTACGTTATCAAAAACACCGGTCAATGTTATTATATGAAAAATAAACTAACATTTTCACTTACAAATATTCATTAGCTCTAATATAGTTGTGAATTCAAAGCAAGTATGTTCGGAAATTTCTTTAGCTTTTAATTACGCTCTATAATTTTTAAAAAAATATAATCAAGTAAGTTTATTTAAAAACCTTTTAATTAAAACATATGTTATCTGTTAAAAGAGCTCGAGCAATTTATAATCCCAACTAATCTCAACTGTATACGCTTGATTGAACTTAACTTAGTATAAAAAATTGTATCGAGTAGTTCAACACAGAAAGCTCGAAAGCGATAGATCGATCTAATTATATATATCTATGAACAAACAATGAAAAAAATAAAGACAAAGAAGAACAAGATTCTGTTAAAGCGGCTTGGCTCTTGTATATCAAAAAGATGTGAAAACGCGAAATATATTTGAATCTTTAAGCAAATATTTTTTCAAATCGAAAAACGAAAAACGTTTTTTTAAATTTATTCTAAACGATCAAAAAAATCTTGATAGTTGGTATCTTATCGTCCAAACGATGTTACAAATGAAAAAAAGCAATCGAGACCTTGATTCGATGTGAATCTTTGAATACCACTGTGGTGTAGTTAGATATTCTTTCTTATTTATTAAACTCGAATATATTGGTTGGAGCGAAGCGCAAATCGCGTTTTCTAAAAATAAATAGTAAAAACGTTTCACAACAAAACTGATAAAATAAACGATATTTTTAAAAAACCTTATTTCTTTACCAAAAAGTATTTGATTAAGAAACACCTGTTTAATTTTAAACAGCTTTGGCGCTTGTCCCCACCACTCAATTGAGCAGTTTTCCACATAATTTAGACATATTTTTATGTCCAATTTGTTTCATATAATACAGTACCGGTTTCAGAATTAAAGAAACTGTACAAGAAAAATATGTTCGCGAAAAAAAACGTAAAAAATTATTTCATAAAATAAGTAGAAGACAGCAACGCTTCACAACAATACCTTTCTTCTGGATCGTATGCTAAGGAATAATCGAGCACTTGTCTAGTTTTTATATCTTGAATTTCTCGAAGTAAAAACCTTTCTTCATTGTCTTCAGAAGCAAGACCTCTTACTAAGAAAGAAAGCTGATATTTTCTTAAGAATGTTTTAGCTCCACTTTCCCCTAATATTCTTATATATGAGTCAAAATTGCAATCATCTGAGAACAATTGTTTATTGAATAACATTTCACCAAAAACACAACCAAAACCCCAAACATCAATTTTACATCCGTAAGAAAGGTTGAAAAGTAATTCTGGAGCTTTATAACCTTTACTGCCTACTTCAGGTGAAACACATAAGTCAACTTGTTCCGCTTGATCCCAGCCTTTAATTTTTAAAGATTTTAAAAGCGGGTTTATCAGCAGATTAGAGGGTTTTATATCTCGATGCACTATTCCTCTTTTATGAGCATAATTAAGCCCCTCCAATATATGTCTAGCATAAAATTTGATATCGGCAATATCCATGTCACCAAACAACAACTTAGTGTTAAACAAAGAAGTATATTCATATACCAAATATATTCTCTCATAAGATGGTTCTTCAACCGCATCAATCAGTTTTAAAATACTCCTATGTTTTAACTTTTTTAGAATATAGACTTCCCTCTTGTATCCATCATCTATACTTATATTTACTATTTTTATTATACACTTTTTTAAAGTACGTTCTTGGATATTAACTTCAGCCCGAAATGAACATATTAACTCATCCATTCGCGCATAAATGTTGTTCTTACCAGCAACATATTTCTCAAATTCCGAAAGTAGCTCATGGTGTACTGAATTGTTTTTATTAGTAAGTCCAACATATGTACTAGATAATTCACTCCGTTCTATACTGCTGATAATGGAATACTTGTGTGGTTGGCTAAACTGTGCGTTAAGTTCTTTATAGACGTCGTTGTTCGATTGCATGGTTTTTCTTCATAGAAAAAAAACTTATTGAATTTACAGTGACTCAATAGGAATTTTCATTTCAAGCTGCTATTTAAAAGACAAAAGAAGTTTTGTATATATTCTTCATTACAGACAAAAAAGAACATGGAAAAACTATATTTGCTGTTCTAATCTCGCAAAAAGCAGTGGTTTTTGGCAAAAACTATAACGTTATGCTTGTTGTGTTGTAGCAGTTGTATGCACAGATAAAGTTGTTGTTGAAAAAAGAGATGAGCTTTGATAAGACATATCTTTAGTTACTCTATTATTTAAAACGACTGAATGTTTTGTCGTATCTTTGTCATGATGGCGGATGTTTTTAAAATATTTTAAAAATAAACTTTTCTTTCTTTTTGGTTATAATACAAATGATATCAATTTGAAAGGTTTACAAAACCTGTGTTTCGTAGCTTGAAACTATAGCTGTCTCAATATATTATAAATAGAAATCAACACGACACGTCCTTTTATATTCATACACATTTCTCATTTAAAAACTGTAAAGAAAAAACTTAACCGATTCATTCCGAACCTGCTATATAACTCATATTCAAAAGGCTTGGGTTTTAGCGAATGTGTTACGAAGATCACATTATAGAAACGCTAAATTTAATGAATATATTACATATATAATCAATTCGTTTTGAAATGAACAAAATTAAAATCTTTGGTAATTGCCTAGTCTTCACCCATTATAATCTTAATAAATAAATATATATTATAGACAAATTAAGCAAAAATTCTTAGTATAAACAAGTTAAAAACTGACAGAAGTTAATTTTTAATCCGCATTTTTTAATCGAAGAAATCTTGTGTTTATATATGTTACAGCGTTAGGCTCAAAAACGACGTTTAGATAATTTCAGCCGTTTTTTCAAAAAGATTGTTGTTTACATTGAAACCGCTGTTCGCCCGTTTTTGTATGTTTCCGGGTATATAAACAATCCTGTTGCGTGTGTTTACGCCGTTTTAAATGAATTAAAATTTTTATTATTTTTTGTCCTTACTTAAATGTTTTTGTTTAATTAAGATTATAGTGTAAGATACTTAACTAAGATTATAGTGGAAAACACTTAATTAGAATTATAATGCAAAATACTTAATTAGAATTATAAGGAAGGAATACTACGCAAATTATCAAAATTTTTTTTAAATCAGAATTATATTAATATATTGAGAATCTAAAAACTTTTATTAAGAAAAATTGTCAGACAGTTAAATTGGTTTAGTTAATTAACACAGAACAAATTTAAAATTAATCAAAGAAAAAATATACTAAAGATAAATTAACGCGTAAATGCATTAAACGTTAATCAAATAGAAATAAAACATTAATTTGATTTAAAAACACTTAATTTTTTTATTTTTCTTTTAAAGTGATAAGAAATATAATCATAGGTTCAGATCTTAGCGTTATTAGGCATATAAACAGAAAAAGTTTGAACGGAATCTTAATTAAAAAAAGGCTAGAAAAAACATAGTTGTTTGATAAGTGTTTTTGTTTATCTTACGCTTCAGTGGATACACATGTATATCCTTTATCTTCTGTCGAGTGTTAACAAATAATCTTTAAATATCTTTTTTTGTTGTTTAACGTGCGTTAATTAAAATATATATAACTAAATTAACAGTCTTTTTACCCTGTGGACTTATCTATCTGTAAAAAAATATTCCCAATAAAATCTGAAAAGAAAAAATAAAAAGTTCATAATGATTGAAAATAAAAATTGATATAAAAATAATAAAGTATATTTTACGATATACACTGTTTAAGGCGTGCCGTTTTTTTTCTTTTTTGAAATTCCATATAGAATTTTTTTGCGTTTTTAAAAATTAAAAAATTATATATTTGTTTTCTATCATTTTTAGAAAACAGCGGATCGTATATAAGGTATGTTTCTTTTTTTCAAATCTTGAAAAATTACATATATGGGATTTTTAAGGGTAAGGGGGGTTGATAGGAGAGATACGGCGCAGGTGGTTTTTTTAGATTAGTATGTGGGGAAATATCTCTTAATATTATTTAAAAAAACAGTCCACTGAAACCGAAAATTTATAAGATAAACAGATGTTTTATCATATATAGTGGATTTCAAGAAAGAGAAAATATATTTTCACCTGGTAAAATTTTTAAAAAGTTTTTATGTTAAGAACCAATGTCATATATTTGATAGAAACACTATAACACGCGTTAAAAAACAATCCATTTGATATAAATTTTAGATACAAAAATTTGTTGAAGCGTTTTTGGAAGTTGTAAAATTGTCTACAGTGTAAAAATATAATTAATAACAAAAAAAAAGTTTTTAAGAAAATGAATTAAAACACTGCGAGTCATCAGATCATCAGATTGCAAGCTATACTCATATTGTGTCTGATAACACAGCTATATTTCATAGTTATTGTGTAACATTTTGTGTTATTTTATTTAAGGTTTCAGATATATTGAAATAAAACACACACTGCACTAATTTTGAACAGTTAAGAAAAAAAATCTTTTCATATAACACCTTTCATGAATATTGTAACTCACATTTATGGCCGTGATAAGTCTTTTTGATATCATTCAAATGAATCACGGTATAGTAAATTAAAGCGGAACTAACGACGAAATACAGATGAACACAGCCGTTGTCTATTTTCTATGAAAAAAACATTTAGCATTTTAATTTTTGTTTACAATTATTTTTCTTCACACACTTTTCACTATAATTTTTTTTAAAACAGGTCTCCAAGTATGTGCTGATGTTCTGAAGTGATGCTCAAGAAAAGTTTCGTGAGTAATAACGTTTTTCCGAAATATTTCAGATCTTTTTTTTAGAAAACTCTTTCAGAAAAAAAAACTATTGTCGCGACAAAATGTTATATACGCTTTAAGAGTAAAGAAATTTCAAAAACAAGTTTTAGAGTCTTTGTTTATAATTAACGTTGAGGGTGTTGCTCATCTCATGCACTTAAGTGGTGTTCAAAGACAGCAGATTTGAAACGAACAACAAGTATATTTTAAAACTTTTAATATTTTTGGTTTAACATAGAAAAAGAGAATTATCTTGAACACCACAAAAAGCACACACACCCCCCGTCCTTATCGTAAAACACTGTCCCATATGAATTCATCTCAATTTTACTAACAGATATGAGTTTGCGTTAAAATAAAATATCGTTACTCATCGCTTGAACGCTTGTCTAACAACCTGTGCTAGTTAAATTAAAAATTCAAAAAATAAATTATTTAATAAACTCAGATATTTTTCTGGGTGAAATAAAATGAAATAAAAAACCAGGTTTCACCTTATTTTATAATACAAATGATTGAACTTTTTAATAAAATTTTCAGTAAAGCTATACATTATTATATGAAACAAATAAAAGCGTTGATGAACTCAGTGTGTTATTGAAACACACTTGTTGTTTTATAGACTTGCAGTTGACAAAAATATTTGATTAAATTTGTCAAGAGCCAGAGTCTTCTGTTATTTAAATGAACACTGTACAGTAGAAAAGATTTTTTTTTGATAAAGATATTTAGTACATTTTGATTATTTATGTTACTTATTAAAAAACAATATTGGTAGTAAATTTTTACAAATGTAAAAAATTAAAAATACTTTTGTAGCGATTTAAGCATTAGAACAGATAACCTTTCTACTGTTATTTTAATGCACTAATAACGTGGTTTAATTTAAATATTTAAAAAAAAAAGCTTTTAAAAACTGTCTTTTTGGATTAAACACAGTGCCCCTCACACGTTCTTAATCGACCTACGATCACATATATAAATAAAACTGCTGAAAATCGCCCATGACAATATCAGAAGAAGACATTAAAACAAATAATAAATTAATATTTATTGATTTAAACACCAACCAAATCCGCGCGGGCGTTAATAAAAAACTATTACTAGACACACCGAATTCCATCAATAAGAAGCCACCATCTTTTAACGAGAAATTTGTGAAAGGACATAATTCAATGTTTATGAACAGCTTTCCTGCTATCTGTAATTTTATTAACTTGGAGTTTACAATAGATTTGATTTTACAAAGACTAAACATACACGATTGTACGAGTTATGATTTAATTTTAACTGTAACCCCTTTTATGCCGAAATATCTAGAAGAATCTTTACTTAAATTTCTTTTTCAGGTTTACGGGTACAGAAGAATACAACTTGGCGTTACGCCTGTCTATTTATTTCGATATTTGAAAGGATACGAAGAAATCGAGTCTTCAATGATTATAAACTGTGGTTATTCGTCTAGTTTCGTCTTGTTTAAAAAACAAAGATTTTATTTGCCGATAGGTTTCGCTTTTTATCTAGAAATGTTACAAAAACTTTGTAAGTTAAAGTTTGAAGAAATAGGCAATAAAAAAAACTATGATTTTGATTTGATAAGTAAACATCTAAGGGTGTCTTTAGATTATAATCAAGAGTCAGTTGAAATTATAAAAAAAATATATAGTGGTGTTGATGTTAGTTTGGATATTTCTCAGATGCTTGTTCAACACAACAGGGCAGATCATTTAAAAGAGTTTCATAGAAGAAGAACAATGGATTTGGCGGCAGTTGCAGCTTCTATTATTGAACACCCTGACTCATTAACTGACCGTTCTTCGTTATCAAATGAGGAATGTGATGAAGAAATGTCTACATTGTTATATGAAGATACACGTGTCGAAATACCATCTAATAATATATCACCAACAGACAATCTCGAAGAAGAAGAACAAGAAGAAGCTATATCTACAAGCGATCTCGACCAAGAAACAGAGCTGGAGTCTCCTGAACAACTTAAAAAGAGATTGAAAAAAGAAGCCTTAGCTGAAAATCTAATTTATCATTCAAAACTTTATCAACTGAGAACAAAAATTAAAAAAACACTTATTTTAATCAATGCCAGAATTGAAGAAAACAAAAAAATATATTTTAAAAAAGTCGATCCTACCAATTTTTTAATTAGTTTAAAAGAGGCTCTAAAAAAAATATTGATTAATGAACAAAAAATAGACTTGTTCAAAAGAAATCATGACATTTCTAAACTAACAGCCAATTTAAACGCTCAATCAGAACTGACCATAAAAGAACAAATATTACTTAACGAAATCACCAAGGCCAATGACGTAGAAGCGCAAATAGTTAACGAAAATGAAAAAACTAAATTGTTAAAGGAAATTAAAGAACTTGAACCAGATTTTAGTTGTGATATAATCAAGTTTTACGAATTGTTTAATGGAATATATTTCGGTAAAGAATTTCTTAACGTCGAGCTTATCCGAATTCCAGAAGCTCTTTTTAATCCAAATGTATTTCGAATGACTTTTGTCGGACTCAGGGAAATATTTGAACGACTGTACTCTGAAAACTTAAATGTAGTTTTGACTGGAAATTATATAGTTAAAGGAATGGAGGAACGAGTAGAAGTGGAAATGAGAAGGAATGTAAAGGCTGGAAGAATTGGTAAAATTATCAGCATGCAAACTTATAATGTAAATATGTTTGAAATGATTGACGACTTCCCTATAATCGAAAGAACAGAGTTTTTACAACAGTTTAGAGAAGATAAATGTTAGTTATGTTTACAGATTTATTTTGAACAGTAAATTTTTTTTGTTGAGTAACTTATAAATCACATTTTTTTTAATGTTTGGAAGACGGTTTTGTTAGATTCATATATAATTATGAAGATTCTCGAAAATAAAATATAAATATTTTCTAAAAAAACGAAAAAATTTTGTGTAAAAAAATCTATTTTTTATGGCAAGAAAACTTACTGATTCATATAATAGACGAGAGGGAAGGTTTTATATTAATTTTACAAATATCTGAAAACGATTTATTTATACCAAACTTGAACAACAGTAGTTTTGATAAAATACTGTGTAATTTGAATCGAATATTATTTTAAAACTTAAAAAATTCTCTTCTTTCTTCGATATAAACTTTCATGTGTTCACATTTATGAGAAAAATTTTTATTTATTTCGCGAATGAACTCTGTCGAAACATTTAGAAGGATGAATATATAAAAGAAAATATAGTGTATGCAAATGAAGATAAAATAAACTAATAGACATCCATTTATTTTGAACAGAGATAAAAAAATATATTTTAAGTTGACAGGTTGCATTCAAACCGAACTAACTACAACTATATCGCGTTGACTAATAATATAAAACATTTAACTTTAATTAATCGAAAACAAATAATCAGCAGATGGTAGTTCGTAATTATACAACAAATACTTCAAAACTCTCTTCAAGAAACAAAGCAAACTATGAAGTAAACAAACATAGAATGACAACAAAAGAAAAACTGTGTGAAACCACATGTTTCTTTTGAGCGAGGCCCACGACTAAGACCTTTAACGTTGAAAAAAATTAAAAGCTGCAGATATAATTACATTTCAATTAATTGCTGTCTACGTAATTCGATGTTCTTTTTTTCATTTAATAAGAGTTTTTCGTTTGGGCTGTAAATTTTGGCTAGATTCAAAGGGCTTGCTTTCAAGAATTTATTTGTTTATGAGCTGAATAGTATTGATTATCATATCAAACCATATACTTTGTTCAAAATGTTTAATATAAGACAGCTTATCAATATAATTAACGATGAAAAACATAAAGAATTCGATAGTTGCTCGCAAATAAAGATTTTGCGATCGCATTATCTATCGTAGCATCGTATTTAAATATTAAATAATGTAACAATAAAAAGCCGGAAAATATAGAACGCATTAATAAAAAAATAAAAAGTTTGTTTTTGTTATCTAAAGTTTTTACAAGACTGAACGGAGTTCAGAAACATTTAATGTTTTCGAATTTAATATCGTTTTCTCTCATTTAGGTATCGTAGATTTAAATCTTTAGTAAAAATACAATATCTTCTGTTTCTAGATGCATGTAAAACAGTTCAAAAAAACGTTTTTTTATAAAATCAAAAGGTTTGTAAGTTCTAGAGCAGAATCATACAAACAATAAATAGAACGACACAAACGATCTTTATAGATATACATGTCTTTTTTTCTTCTCATCAATTAACCCATAGTTATAAAAGTTGCCATTGTTGAATGTTGATTACTTTCTCACGCCTCGTTTAAAATATTATTTATTTAATTATGTTTTAGCTCAAGGCACAATAATTATAGATAATGCACCCCAAAAAGGACAAATATTTTTTATTTTTATGCCATTTAAAAATAACCAAAATACTCTAAAAACGCATTAAAAATTTAAAAAGGCTTTAAAAAAACGGAAAGTTTTTCAATCTTCTAAGTCTGAAAAGGTTTAAAAACGTAGCATATTTCAAAAAAAAGTCAAAATAACTTTTGTTCGCCTTTGTCTTTTTGATTATTAAAAAACTGTCTTTTATTTATAATATGAAAGGCCGCTGTGTCTCTTGTTTAATTTTGTTGTTTTTTAATAGCATTACTATATTTAAACATTATAAATTTAACAAAACTATAATATAATATAATAATATGCTTTATATTAAAGTCTTTTATATTTAGTAGTGTTGAATAACAGCATATTTTATATTAATGGATTTAATAGCTTGTTTTTTGCATAATTTAGTATTCTAAAAATTTTATTATCAACAAAATTTCGCTTTTTAAAAGTTAAACAGACAATTAATATATAAAAGACTTGAGTATAAAGGAACAGTTGTTTTGAAACCTCAATGATAAAAAAATGTTTTTTTATAACAATCTTTCTTTATGCTTTTGTCGAAAATTACAAAAAATATTGTTTTAGAAACAAAAATTTTTGTAGGTTTTTATGCTTCTATATTTAAAAAACAAAAACATATTAGTTTAATTAAATGGACCTACATTTGCTTGGGTTAAGAAAAGGAAAATATGATATTTTGTTGAAAAAAAAGATATTTATGCCATTTAAAACGTTTTTTGATATTCTAATTATAAAAATAGTTTTGCCTTCGAGTTAAAAACTGAACTTTACAGCGGGTGATAGTGTCTTAGTTTTATGATAGTGCTTTGTTATACTTCAGATTGAAATGTATTAATAAAACCTGCTGTTTATAAAAAGGTTTTTGTTTTTTACTTATGTCTTTATTACACAATATGAGGAGAATAGGTTCGGTTTTTATGTGCCTATAGTATAAACTTAGAGCAAAGAGAATAAGTTGTTCTTAGATACAATCGCACATTCTTTGTTTTTTACCGAAAGTTTATTAGTAGATTAGTGTTCTTCAATATTTATGCCCCTTTGTATAATATCTTTTTCTTCTTGACTTTTTGGGCAACAGTATTATATATTAAATCTCGCCGCTTATGCACTTTAGCTCACTATAATCCGAATGCAAGAAAAACTTTGAATAAAAACCCATACATTTTAAAATAAGTTTTCAAGCATTGTTTGTAAAAGACGTAAACACGCGCATTAGTGTTGTTTATCTAACTATAAACAAACTATATGACAATGTTAATGAAAATAAAAATAATTACAAGAACAACCAAAGAAAATCAGACAATGTTTGGTCTATATACAGACCTATAGTGATAAATATAACAATCAATTGTAAATTTTTACGGAGTTATTTATAATTTTTCTATCATAATATTTAAAATTTATTTATAGAATGTAATTCAAACAAAACTTCTTTGAAAACTTTCAACCTTAGAAATTTATTTAAAAATTTTTTTTCAATTTTTGCAATTTCAAAAAATTTTATCTGGACTTTTGCAACTCTTATAATTTTTTTCCTAATTTTGTTAGCTTTTTTGCAACTCTTTGAAAATACTCGTGATAAATAAAGTACTGGATTGTTCATTTTAAGCAAGTTAAAAAAAACCTGATTAGTTTTTATCGAAAAAAAAACAGTAATTAAAATATAATAGAAAAAAATCTAATTAAAGTACTAATCAGCTATGTGTATATGTTTCAAAAATCATGTATTGTATGTATTCCGAAACCTCTGTATACACCTGTACTATAAGCCAGACAATATATTGTGCTTTTTTTTATAAACATATTCGCGTAAAAATTATTAAAACAAAGCAGCTTTTTTCATTTTTCGTTGTGTATATCAATATTTTTGTAACTTTAAAAATAGAAAGTTTATTCAGAATGTTTTAAAAACAATCTCCATTTGTTTTATATATAAATTTAAGCGAAAAATGCTTTCCCAAATATATTTAATTTTCTTGTGCATTTTTCGATTTTGAACAATTACTCCAATTACTCAAATTACACAAAAAAGTTATTACAAAAGTTTTAAAAAAATACCATGCTTATATTAATAAACAGTTGCCTCTGGAAGTATTATACAACAGCCAGTCTTGTTGTTGAATATCTAAATACACGCAAATGTTTCGTGTTGTGTTTTCAAGAAAGCCCGTCTATAATTAATAGAATTCCTGAGAGAAAAATTTTTGAAAGAAAAAAGAAAGAACATATTCAACCCTGGAATATTTATTCTAATAATTCGGGTATACGCGACGCCCTTATATCAAACTTTGATAGAAGTTTATTTATCAGCCCAAATTTGATAAACCAGTCATGCGATGATGCGGAAAACAGAAATAAATGTTCATCAACTATATTTACGTCTGTTTGCACCGATATTTCGTCTTCAAATTCGCATATAGAAGCCTCAATAGATAATGGTTTTGATTTTACGAATGTTTGGAATTCAGATATCGCTGGATATACACTAAGTGAAATTTTTGATTTTATTGAAATAGGAATAAACCCCGCGGAACAGCAAGTAAGCATGGATATTGATGCAAAGGAAAGAGAAAGTATTCAAACACAGAATAAATCGACCCAATACAATGAACAACAAACGTCCGATTTACCAGATGGATTTTGTAAACAGGCATGCTCTTCTATTTTGTCTGAAGAAGGCCACCCCAATAATAAAATATTCATACCAGAATGTGCAACAGTGGATAATATTGAGACTGGCGGTTACGAACCATACCACATACACCAATATAACCCCTCGAATGCCTCTGCAACAGAACTCTTCAACGGTTCTAATAAAGAAATAGAAATTTGCGATGATATTAAACGAAGTCGAGATGTTTCTATGCTTGAAAATTCGAAAAATGATTATGAGTTAAAGTTCGTTGGTAATGGTGACCTGTGTGTTGATTTCATTTCAACTGGTGTAATAAACAGTAAATATAATTCTCATAACATAAAAAGTGTCGAAAATAACAGATTTGATATACGTAATAACCCAAGTATCGAATCAACCGAGTTTCAAAACTTACTATATAAACCCTTCGATGTAAAACCTACTCAGTGTGAAAACAATTTATATAATATACAAGAAAACGAAAGCCATCATAATTTAAAAAACCCGTTAATTTACACTCCACGTTTAAATAAAGTTGTTGAACCTTTATCCCAGAGTCAACATTCAGAATATATTACTGGGTTTATACCTATTTTTATAGAAAAAAACATTCTTCTTTCACATCAAATCAGTGAAAATATAAAATCTCTCGTAACGAAGGTTTATTATATTAGAGAACAAAACTCTTCTTCATCTTGTGACATTAAAAGACACAAACAAGCGCCGACACACACCCTATCAATCGATGAAATCTCAACAAGTATCAGTAACGATCGTCTTTTAATACACTTCCGTATCAGTTCCGTTCCGGTCTTTTTGTGTCCTGTTGTTTTTAAGCTCCCTGATGACTGTGTACTTCTTTTACCTAAATATAAACAAGGGCATAGTTCTTTTTTTCAAAACATTAACGTGACAATTAGTGCACCAATAAAACTAAAGGCAGTGATCAAAGACTTTTTGCCGAAGTTCGTTTTTGTTTCCAATATAAATTTTTTCGATTCTACCTATTATTGTCAGAAGATACGACAATGGAGAGTTTTTAGTGAAGAAGTTGCTGTGCGTTGTTCTTATAACAAGCGTTCCAGCGATAGGCCCTGTATAAGCAAGCTTAAAAATTCAGAATATGCAAAGAGCCATCGTCTTTCCTACATCCTTTATTGGTTAGACACGCATAATGGAAATAAGATCATCAAGCAATTTCCTATTTCATCCTGTATATCGCAAATAGCAACAAAATTGTATATATTAAAAAATCATTTAAAAATCATGTCGGAAATACCTTTTTCGGTTTATGGTTTAAAAAGAGGAATAATAGAAATTTGTAAGTTTGAAAAGGAATTCCTAAAAGATGAGAAAGTGTTAAGGTCTTGTATAGGAAAAAATATATCGGAATGTGATTTAATTAGTGCCTATAATAAGGTACGAATTAGTATCAGAGTTTTTTTTAGTTCAATTTTATCCAGTACGGAGTATATCGAATATAGATAGTCATATAAATCACGAACTGGAGGAGTGAAAAGTGATAGCGTAGTGTTCTAATATCTAAAATAAACAGTATGTTCCGTTAAACAAGCTATTATATTTTTCTATTATATATATTCATAGTGTATTTGTTTTTATCATTAGTGAGCGAATTGTTAAAAAACGAGTGTCTTTTTAAAAAAAAGTTTTAAATGACTTAAAATCAAATTGTAAATCAACATCATTATAAATAGAAGCTTTTTATAAATATGTTCGTATTTGTTTTATTATAAAGCCTTCCTTCACGAAAAATATAGTAAAGCACGGGCTCAGTAACTCAAAGTCAGTCATATTCATAAGTGAAAACAACCCATAAGACCTATCACATATAGAAAGTTAATGTGCGCCTTAATACAGCTTTTATTTATCTAACACTTTTTAAAAATAATTTCTTAAAACCAACCTTAGTGTAATTAAACAAAAATTTAGTGAGTATTTTTTTATTTATAAAAATTTAAAAAAGTTTTTTTAACTTATCATTAATCCAACAGTGAATGAGGTGGGTATAAGAGCAGTTTTTTAAAAAAGAACGTTTGGAATTTTTTTTAATAACTAAACAAAGTTGTAAGAGAAAAAAAACTACGGTGTGTTTTGTTGAGTCTACGTCGAAATATTTTAGTTTGAGATGTCAAATATATTTATTTTGTCTGATTATTTAATAACCTTTATTTATATTGTCATCAATTTGTGTATTTTGCTTGTTTTTTTTCGTTAATTAGTTTGAACTGTAGCCTATATACATAGCAATCGGCGTTAAATAAACTAATATTGTGCTCACCTGAACCATAAAAACATTAGATAAGTTATGAGATTTATACGATTCGTAGTTGTTAGGTGGCGTAACTGATCGTATGTTATATTTGAGTGCGCTTAGCTTATAAAAACCGTTTCGTTTTCTAATTTTAGAGAAGCGTATGTTTTGTTAGAAAACCTTGTGTCTGTAAAGTATTCAATGTTTTTGGAGCTTGGACATATGTTTCCTATTTTTCGCCGAGTATTAAACACAAGGTTCCTTCATATAATACAAACATCAATGAGAAAAATATTTTGTTAAAATTAAAAACAAAATTCACAGGGTGTCATTTTAAGAGACTTCGTTTTAGATTTAAATTTTTTTATTGACAGGTTTGAAACTACATTATATATTCAGCCACCCTGCGAAAGCTTGTCTCAATATGGTGTTGTTAGTTGTTTATAGGTATATAAAACTGTTAGGTCGATCACAGCAACGGGAAAGTAAATGCTTCTATGATTTGTATGTTTCTTTCCGTAAAAAAAAGACTTTAAATTGCCTATATTCTTTTGTTTACATCCTCTCT
Source organism: Cucumispora dikerogammari (assembly GCA_014805705.1). NCBI lineage: Eukaryota > Fungi > Microsporidia > Cucumispora > Cucumispora dikerogammari. The sequence continues at coordinate 7,611 of SBJP01000006.1, read as the reverse complement.
TTTATCAAAATATTGAAATTTTTTTCGTCTCAAGTCTTATTTAATATTTACTTAAAAGAAATGGGTAGACGAACGCTTTAAAACAAACATTTTTTTCGTAATGGAAAAAAAGGATTTTTGAACAAATGTTTTTAATGCGTTATTTTTAGCAAAATTTTTTGAAAAGTTTTTTTTATAGATTTTAAAAAAATATAGAAACCAACTAGCCTTTTAAGCTTTTTTCGTTATATTTGGACTTCCTGTTTTTACATATTTTTTTCGTTCTCTTCAGTATACCTCTTTATTTTACTTATGTTAAGGCTTGTAGGGTTTACGAAGGTTTTTATGACAAATTGTGTGTTTTTTAAAATTTTTTTTTGGTTTTTAAAAGCTACACCTTCGTCCCTGATTGTCATGATATTTATACCGACCCTTTTTGTATTAATTTGTTCATATCTTTTTCTGTTCTTCTATTTGGAAGCGTGTAAAAGACGTTCCTTGTTCGTTTAATAAACCTACTAATACATTATATTTGTTAAAATAGCCTGTATATATTGTATTGGGTAACTGTTCTTAAATATTTTCTCTATTTATACTACTTCGAATTCTTTTTCAGTTTTAGTTCTTTTTCATTTATTTGAGTCTGTGTTTAAATATATCGATTATGGTAATTATGCGTTGAATTCTGGCTCGTATTCTCTTTTTATAATTTTTAGTAAAATAAATTGGCATAAATCATATATACCTAACAGATATTTTGACAAAGAGGCTTTAATATTAAAAAAAACAGTGTTTTTTCTGATACTCCATCGTTTATTTTCACAGTTTCTCTTAGACCTACATAAATCACTCTTCTTTGTTTTTGGTCGTGTATCTTTTCAAGTTTTTTCAACATTTTTGACAATTAAAGTTTCTTTTTAAAACTCAAAATCTTCGAAATAACCTAAGATTCTACCAGAAGAAACAAAGATTTGAATCAAATCTATCTTATATTTAATAAAAGGCAGGGTTTATTGTATTAGATTTTGATTGTTTCTTAGATTCTTTTACCAAATGAATGTTACGTTTATTAAAAAACATACACTAAACTTTCTATACAAGGGGTAAACATTCTCGTGATAATATAAGCACTTAGTTCACAAACAAAAAAAAAAAATAAAAGACTAAAATATTCGATTTGTCACTTAATATACAATTATTGTTTAAAAAAATTTTTCACATTAAAATTATTAAAAAAATATAAGCATGGCTGACAATCTACTACAAAGTCTAACAACACTCTCAGAGCCTTTAATTACATCTTTCGGCCCAAGTGGAAGCGATCATCTTATAATATCGGGAAAAAACAGTACCATAACAAACGATGGTGCCACTGTCTTGTCATTATTAATGGAGCGTTCAAGAAGCCCCTCAAATAAAGGTGGGTCCAATAACGTTTTAAGTAATATGAATAGCCACCCTGTTTTAGATCTATTAAGGAAATGCAGTAAAACACAAGAACAAGTTGCCGGCGATGGAACAACAAGCGTGGTTCTGTTGGTTGGTGCTTTGGCTGAAAAAATCAGAAAATTATTAAAAAACTATTCCAAGAATTTAATTATTGAAGCATTGGAGTGTATCAGGAAAGAAGTAGATAATTATAAATATATACCTTTAGATATTAACAGTGACTTGTTTAATATTAAAACAGAAAACATTTTAGCGGAAGAGCTATCTACTACAACTAACAAAGAGGATTTACTAGATAAAGAGTTGCAAGATAATAAGAAACGGGTTGAAAAAAAAGAGATATTAAAAAAAATAGTGAAAACCTCGATGTCCTCGAAAATATTAGATCCTTTTTCGGACAAGGTTTCAGAAATTGCGATAAACGCCGTTGTTAAAAGTAACAAAGAATTCGAAAGAATAAAAATCAATAAAATGTACGGCTCTTTGGAAGACATAAGTTTAGTTGACGGTTATTTAATCAGCGATGATGTTAAAGTAATAGAGGCTCTGAGGAAATCTATAAAAGATAAGGTTCGAACTTGCTTTATTCAATTTTGTTTATCAACACCAAAGCCAAACTTGGATACTTCAGTTGCTATAACCGATTCAAACTTAATTGATGAACTAATTAAAGATGAAAGAATCTACACTAGGAACTTGGTAAGAAAAATAAAAGCCGCTGGCGTTGAACTTTTATTCATCCAAAAGTCGCTTACAAAGGAACCCGTCTCTGAACTGGCGGAATATTATTTAAAAAAGGCGAATATTCAATTCGTATTATTAAATAGAGAAGTAATAGAAAAATTAAGTTATGATCTACACGCGAAAAAGTCTCAAAATATCAACTTTTTAGACATTTTGGAATTAAAATATGAAATTCGAGACGTTTCTAACAGGCTATATTTAATTTTAAAAGAAGGCAACTTATTAACTTTAAATATAACTGGAACAGATCCCCATATTAGAGACGAATCAGAGAGAAGTATTCATGACGCAATGTCTGTCATAAGATGCCTATTAGAAGACCCGTTTTATTGTTATGGCGGAGGATATTTCGAATTGTCTTTTGCTTCTTTTTTAAGGGAAAAATACTGCGCATTAAATAACGAAGACAATCAGATAATAAACTTGTGTATGAACGATTTAATTAAAGGAATTGAACAATTACCTTATTATTTAGCAATAAATTCCGGGTATGATTTTAATTTGATTGAAGATTTAAAATTATCTCTGAATAATAAAATAAAACTAGGCGTAATTCCAAATTTACTGATCAACTATAACGAATTTCTCTTATGTTTTGAAGAGAAAATGAAAGCTTCATTGAAGGGCGAGAGCCTGGATGAAGCTATAAATTTAAGGAAAGAACTGATTAACGAGAAGCTTAAGTGTTTTGATGTTTCCGAGATCGTTGTTCCCAAGAAAGTAGTAAAAAGTCAAATTGTTTTAGCTTGTGAGTTGTTAGAAGTTGTGACTCGAATTGATGAAATACTTCCTGGAAGAAATTAAAAACTTTTTCAATTTTTTTATTTTTGTTCCTCTTTTTATATACTGGGAAAGGACTTTATTTCTAGCTGCACTATATTGGTTTTTGATCGTAATTTCTATAACTTGAATATCTGGTGTAATTGAACCAAGATTTTCTATTTCATTCGATGAACATAAACATATTGAAACGAGCGACTTTAATTATAATTTCTTTTTATCTATGTTTTATTTTTTTGAAACCTATTTCATATATCAATATATATGTCCTGAGACTTCGTAATATACACGTGTATATTAACCCCCTTCGTTTCATACAGTGGACAGAAAACTTTTTAATGCTATAACTATAAACGTTTTGCTTAAACGGAAACACAAGCAAGTTTTTTCGTGTTATAATTTCTATATTGCGATCTTCAAAAAAGTCTGGTTAGTATTATAGACGAAAAAGCGCGGCTTATAATCACGATATCATTTTAGTCGTGAGATTTACTTTCAAAATTTTATTTTTTAAAATATGATAGAATAACTTTTTTTTTTAAAACACAGTGTTTCTTTTACCCTTGTTCGTGAAACACAGCAAATTAAATAAATAATTCAGTTTCTCTATCAAAAAAATAAGAGATAAATTACCTTTTTTGTTTTTACCTTTCAATTATACTAAGGTTTGGGTGTTTAACACTCCCATACTCGTTTAATCATTATACATCAAAGGTCTGATATAATAAAAACAGTTTGAAAAATAAAAGATATATATAAATTAAAACGAGACACTATGATGTAAGAAACAGGTTTTTTTGAACTTAAACTATTAAAGTATCTGAATATATTTAGCTTTTTTACTTAATTAAAAACCACATTCTATTTAATTAAAAACCACATTCTTATTTAATTAAAAACCACATTCTATTTAATTAAAACTCAAATCAAACTCAAATTATTCGTTATTTTATGGAAAAGTCTAAACTGTGAAAGTTTATTGATGTGGAAAATTAATGCTCGGTTTTTTGATACCTGTTTTATATAATAAAAGACAAAAATATAGAAATATGTTACTTACTTCAAATGAAAACATAGGAAAATATCCACGGCAGTAGATAACGACGCTTTGTTTCGCCGATAAGTAAAAAAAAAGAAACCTTTTTCTGACAACAGACTGAAACACCTTAAATTTGTTGATAATTGAATTAAAATACAGATTTGTTCAACCTGTTGTTATGAAAATTATTGAATTTGTCTGGTAACTTGGAGAAACACGTGAAAAAAAAAGACAAGAAATAAATTATTGCAGAAGGAAATATCAGAACTCGTTGAGAATAAAAATCGAACTTTTCTGTTTTTTTGAAGACAATGAGAAAATTTTTCTGTGATGTTTTCGTGACACTGTGTCTTTATTAAAGATACAGAAAAATATCCTGAAGTTTTCCATTACACTAATGAAACCAAATTGCAACAAGTAAGCTATAAACTGTTTAAGTACTAAAGAGTCGCGAAAAGAGTACGAAACTTTTCTTGAAATATCTTATTATTGAAGACAAGTTTATAGTATTCATAAACAAAAGCACTTTTAACATGACAATGAGACACAACCATAGAAAAACCAGTCGGGGTTTGATGTTTCAACGTTTTTTTCTATAAATAGGAAAAAATATTTATCACTGATCAGTGCGATAAATGATTAAAAAGATTTATTTTAAGTAATCTTTGAAGAAATATAAAGCGACCAATATTAAAAACAGATTATATTAAACCTTTTTCTCTTTTGATCAGAGTCTTAAAGAACGTGTGGTTTGTTTTTTTACGACAGTGCCTAGATTCGCTTACGGCAGAACTGTGGGGATCACCAAAGAAAAAGGTTTACGGCTAGGGTCTTTGATCCCATGTTCTTATATGTTCCTTCTTCGAATCTTGTTTTAGAAAAATCAAAAACAATTATATGAATTTATGTTTTGGGCAGCGATAACTAATCATTCGCGAACAATATTACAAAGATTCATAAATCAAATAACACATAGCAGATATTTTAAGGTATTTCACTTTGATTTGATAGCACTGATGCTGAACACTAGAAGAAAACAAAGCCTGTTATTATTTTTTGTTTTATTTCACTTTTTCGCTCTTATATAATCCCGTATAGTTTCGTATAGATGTGTTATTTCAAGAAATCTTAAATATTTTTTTTTAAAACGTTACTTAAATAGATATGCTATAAATAAAGAGAAAATATTTGGGTTTGATCTTTACTTTGTTTATATTGTAGGAAGATTTTATCGTCAAACACTAATATAACTTAAACCTATGTTACTAGTGTCAATGAAATAACAGTTCTTTAAAAACTAACATTAATTTCTGCTAAATATCAGGTTTTTGAGCCTGGCGTGTTATCTGTTTTTTAATATTATGCTATATACAAAATTTCTAAGACTCAAAGTTTATTTTATCAAAAAATAACACGTTTTTTAACACTCAGTTTTTGCTTTAAAATTATTCATAATGCTTTCATTCTAACAGTTTAAAAATTGAAGCGAAACTAAATATATAAGGAGCGAGTACAATATAAATATAAAAGCTCTTGCGTAATATTAAGATATGTATTACAGGCATTGAGTTAAACAAAGACACTTCAACTTTCTTTAATTGTTTTATAAGAAACAGAAGGCTAATCTTTTGTGTTAAAACAATTTTTAAAAAAATTTTAATGTTTTAATATACGTTGATTATTCAGGTCTTTACCAGCTGTTTTATATAATTTTTTAAGTATAATATTGAACAACAACTAAAACAGGTTACAAATTGAAACTGCTTACTTCTAAAAGGCTGTAATTTTGCTACAATAAAAGATTTTACAGATAATATATCAGTACTATTATATTTCACAACAGCCGGGTGCGTTTTACACGTCCCAGGCCTATATTTTAAGACTAGCTGTTTCGTCTTTCTCAATTGCGTTTTACACTGCCCTCTATATTTCAACTAAGAAAAGTTTTATTAAAAACAAGTAAAACATTATATATAAAACATTCAAGTCTTTGTGTTTAAACAACGAAGACACGCGTATTATTTGCGAGGGACCTCAAAAAACGAATAAAAAAAAGAATAACAAGTGAATTTAATGAAAAAGAATATTCTGAGAAAATAATCAAAAATTTTTATACGGAGTTTTTGCGTCTTTCGCCGCAGCAGTGACTAAAAACAACTAGAATTCGTTCAATTGTGCGCGGTAACTAAATATTCTTGTTAATATTTACTTAATTAGTTTTTACTCAATCAAATTATAGTAAACTTTTGATTACTTGAATTATAGTATATAGTGTGAAACGCTTTTGAAAATTAAATGTGTTTTTACGAGTGTGGAGCGCAGCTGTGTGGTCTGGAATACAGGAACACATTTATAAAAACATTACAAGACATGATTATGCTCTTCGAATGTCCTTGTAAAACCTTAAATATAATATTTTTTTCTAACTCACAGAGGGCGATATACTTGTTTATTTTATAATTACCACTAAAAACAATATAGACACCGATGTTTACAGAAACGAAACACGCTTTCTGCTGCTCAAATATTTTCTTATCTTATATTAAAAACAGCGTTTTTCTTTCTTTAATGTTAAAGTTCAAGGTTCATATAGTTTATATGTATTTTTAATATCTCTCATGTTATCTTACAACCCACCCCGGTTTTTATAGTTGTTGAATTTTTATTAGTGGCGTTTTTTTTTCTTACTTCAACCAACATTCTACTATAAGAGTGATAGAATTTAAAAACCATATAAACGTGTTTTATAAGATGTGAGAAAAAATGTTATTATCTTAACTCCTACTTTCATTTATCGCTTTCCTCTTTTAAATTAATGTATATACCATTTTTTCATTTTTATTGCAGCACTCCAAAAAAGCACATAAGTATTTTGTTTTTATATACCTTACCCTTTCCCTATTATAACAAAGAACATGAACGCATACTTAACAGCACAGCCGATAAAAGTAAATATTTACTACATGCTCTTATGTACAGGAATATATTTTTTTTTCGGCACTTGCGTAGTATTTCTTCACTATAATTTTAATTAAGCAAACTATACTATAATCTTAATTAAGTGAAAACATTTAAATAAAAACCTAGACAATATATAGTAACATTTATTATTAAATATTTTAAATTCACGAAAACACACGTATTAAAGTCGTTTATATACTAGAAATCGAACTAAAACGAACATACATACGAATTTTATGAAAAATGAAAATAAATTAAAAAAAGACTAAAAGTGTCTAGACGCGAATTTTTGCGCCAAGCAGCGTAACATAAATGAAAAAAAACAAGAATTCGAGCATCAATTGCCAATTAAATTTAAACTTTGGTTAATTTATGGTTTGTTTTTAGTTAAATCTTTTTACTTAATTAATTTATAATAGAAAAATACTTAATAAAAATTATAATGGAGGCAAGGGACTAGGCAAGTGCTTCTTTTTTTTTTTATAATTTTTTGTGTTTGATCTTTTGTGTTTATCTTAACACTTTTTTATGATTTTTATTGTCATTTTTAATATTTTATTTTGATTCGTTTCTGTAGATAATTTTGGCATTTTTATATTATACTCTATTTAAAAAAAATATACTTTTTTTGCTTTGCTTTGCTTTGTGTGTGTGGGGGG
>SBJP01000005.1:0-61895 GCA_014805705.1 Cucumispora dikerogammari | reverse complement strand
GGGGGGGGGGGGGGGGGGGGGGGAGGGGGGGGGGGGGGGGGGGGGGGGGGGGGGGAAGGGGGGGGGGGGGGGGGGGGGGGGGGGGGGAAGGGGGGGGGGGGCGAATGAGGAGAGGGGCGAATGAGGAGAGGGACGAGTGATGAGAGATCGGGTAAAACCCAGAAATGTCCTTAATTAATTATAAACAGTTTTTTCGCATTATGTAGAAAACAAAGTGTTTTTTCAAGTATCTCATATCTTTTTTTATTAAAAGTTAAATTAAAAATTTATTAATTTCCATTTTCATTATCTCGGGCTAAAAAAAAATGAAAAAAAATATAATTTAATTAAAAATTTTATAATATATTTGGAAAGGTCGTTTTAATAAAAAAACGTTAAGTAAGTTAAATTTACAAGCTTTGTTCTTTTTTTATCACATAGTTAAAAATGAAAAAAAAAACGTTTTTAATGAAATAATTAAAGTTTGAGAAACAACCAAAAATATCAAATAAAGTTATTTTATCTTTTGACACAGCAGTATATAAATCAATTTGTAACTTGTATATCTCAAAGAACTAAAAAAGATTTTTAATTAATTATTTTGGAAACTGTCTTTCTTAAATAATATTATAGTAAAAATGTTTTGTTTATATTTTAGTGAGAATATAATACTACTTCACGTATCAATAATAAATCTTTTTGTTTTTTAGAATATTTATTTGATCACTGTTTTAAATTTAAATATATAAAGTTGGTCTCTGGTATATTTGGATTTTGTCTTGAGATAAGTTGGTTTAATAAAACGTTCTTTTTGTTTCTATTCTGAATTATAGACAACTTAATTTTATTAATACGAAAGGTTTTGTATTAGAGCTGTCATTTTTTTTAAAAATCATTATTTTAATCTTTCTAGCCGTTTTCGTTAAAGGAAAATTTTTTTTTTCAGAGGCAATTATTGTGTATGTTAGGTTTTCTGTGAAAACTAAGCGCGGAACAGTTGTTACAATGAACTTTTTTTAATACATGTTGAAATAAACAGTGATGTTTTATGTTACTATTTCTCTGTTCTTTTACATTTTAAGAAATGAAGCTTGTTTCTGTATATATTGTAAAAAGAGTTCATTCGATGACGTTAAAAAATTTAAAAATTATAAAATACTCAGAAAAACTACAGGGTTTTTTGTTTTTAATTTAATTATCACTGATATACGTTTTAGAAAAGATATTCATCTTAGTTATGCTCTTTTATTTCATACTTTTCAGTTTTTTTTAGCTGCCGGTTTTTGTTATATAAGTTTTTAAATTTCATATTTACATTTGTTCTAGTTATAAAAAATCATTACGACACTAATCTTTATTGACTTGTTTTCGCTTTATGCTGTAAAATAACACGAACTGATTCTCAAATATTAATCCTGTGTGTTTAACAGCTAAATCGAAATTTGTATATTAAAGAGTTTGCAATCTTTATTTGCTTCTTCATCACATCATATAAAAGCAACAAGGTTTATATAAAGATTCATAGTGGACTTACACTCTGTATATTCAGAGTATAAAAAACAAAAAGTATTTGCAAGTTTCAGTGTGGACGTTGCGTCTATTCTTCATATAAAGACATTTTATTGTGTTTTTTAGAAAACGTTTACTCGTTGCTTATACATAAAATAGACGATGCTTCACTCTATCATTAAAAGATAGGTATACATTAAAGAAATTTTACACGAAAAAGTTTATAAAAAAATTTTTATTTAGAAATCAACTGTTTAATGAAGTATTACCTTATGAAACAATAGCTGATGTGGCATAATGCGCCTTATATATTATATTTTTTGTTAAGGACGTGTTTCTAATTAAAAACATTTTGTTTGAACAGGCTTCCCTTTATATAAAAAAAGATAATTCAAAGACCAAAGTTTTCTAAAAAATAAATTTCGAAACAAAATTTAATTTTCACCTAAATACAAAAATTCTTTATTTAAACAAATATCTTTTTCCGATTCGATTTTCCGCCGCTTCAATTAAGTTTATTCTACTTAAAAAATATACACAATCCAGTTTTTTTAATTCTTCGATTATAATCTTATAAAAAACAATAAACTGTTTTTCAATGATGTTCGGTTGAGAATCTAATTCAATAGAAAAATAAAGACGTTCTTTTGTTGCTTCCATTTTACCCAATAGTGATAAAGAAAAATCTTTATATAAAAACACGAGTCCGGACGAATGGAAATACATTTCCTTCATTCCTTTCATTAGCAAACATTTTCTTAAATGAATTAAATTGATAGGGTCTAAGAAATAGTTGTTTATTTTCATATGACCATTTAATTGAAAATTTTCTTTGATAAAATTATCGTCGGCTTTTCCCAACTTTTCTAAAAACTCTTCGATTCCGTCATTTATTTCAACAATAGTTGTATTTTCTCCAGAAGACGTTTCTAATGGAATTTTAATATATTCTTCGGGCAAGTTGTCCATGGAATTGCTTTGCTTTCAACGTCTCTGACACTTATACACTTCTGATTTCATTATATTTAATCTTGGTTTTTTTATAATAAATAAAGACAATTTTTGTAAAAAATAATCAAAAGCTTGCTCTTGGTTGGTTACTCATATATATTCTTTAATCTTTGTTGTTTATTGGCATTATTGCGTCGTAAAGCAAAAAAAATGCTGCTTTGAGTCTTTTAATTTATTTTTAATCAATATATTTTTCATTAATTTCAGTCTTCGTGCTCCTTTATTTATTTTATCGAAGATGGCGTGATTAATAAATGTGTTTACTACTCTTAAGTGTATAAATTTTTAAATTCAAATTATAGTGTTTTTTTTTGAATATTTTTTGTTTAATTAAATTATAATACAAACTTCCCTAATTAAATTATAATACGAATTCGTCTAATTAAATTATAATGAAAAATAAACTGTAAAGCAGCGCAACACTTATTTATTCTTATATTGAGAGTCTTTCAATTTCGAAGTAAATATATTTAGTTCTTATTAAGACCTTTTATTAGAAAAAATTGTTCTTCTATAATAAATATTTTTTATTAAAAACAACACATGCAAGACGCGGTAATAGTTCATCCTTTGGTTCTTTTAGCAACTCTCGATCACTATAAACGAATCAACTCCAAAAGAGTAATTGGAATTCTCTTAGGAACGAAAGAGAAACACACATTTACAGACCCGATATCAAAATCGCAAATAAGTTATACTGAAACACATTTAAGGAACTCGTTTGCTATACCGTTCGAAGAAGAAAAGGATCTTTGGTTCTATGACACGTCTTATTTTGAGAAGCTGCTGGAAATGAATTACAAAGTAAACAATAATGAGAAACTTTTAGGATGGTATTACTGCAGTGACAGTCAGATAAAAGGTGAAGGAATGTTCAGCAAAGAAAGAAATATGGAAATTTCTAAAAGTTTTCTACCACATGTCAGCAATCCATTAACTTTAGAAGTTCATGTTGATTCTGATGACATCCCCTGTTCTGTATTCGAATACGAACAAGGAAAATATTCAAGAACCTACTTCCGAATCGAATCCAGTGAATCTGAAGAAGTTGGTGTAGAATTTTTAATGAATCGATTCGCGCCACAGACAGATTATGATACACAATCTGTCACTAATATCACTTATGCTCTGAAAAAATATGAGAGCCGGTTGCAAGTTATTTTAAATTCTATTAATAAAATGTTGGAAACAAATTCAAAAAACTATTTTTTAATCGATTATTTTCAGAAATGCTTGAATGCAATTAAAAGAGGGCCGCACTCTGTTTATAATGAGATTCATGATTTAAATGATATAAATACAATAGAGCTTTGTAAAGGGGTAATCGAAATAGAAAATAATAATAAGAACTCTAAGTAAAATTTATTGTCCTCTTTTATTTTGTTTTAAAAGGTGGGTCTATTTGTATTATTCGTTTATGTCGAATTGTTTATTTGGCCCGCACTGTTTGTTTATACCGCATTACTTATTTATGCCATAATCGTTGTTTATAGTAAAGTTTTATCCCTCTATATCAAAAACTAGATTTCTAGTATTTATTTCTAATTCTAAGCGACAAACTAAAATACGATAAAACGTTTAGGATAATTACAAGCCCAATCATAATCAAGCAGCACTCTCTAATTCCTGGAAGACCTTTATTCAAAGCTTTTATAAATTCAGGAAGCGCCTCCCCAATATAATGATTATTCAATAAAATATATAAAACATAACGCGCCGGTGAAAAATATTGCAAGAACCATAATGGTGCTATCAATAAATCGGGCACGCAGACCATACCACTTAAAGATGATAATGGAAGAAGTATTATCTGTAATCCCAAAAGGGCTACTTGACTATTAGGTAACATACAACATAACATGATACCAATTCCATGAGACATCACTACATTAAGAGAATTAGCGAATATAAATAATATCCACTGGGAGTAGGAGTATTTAATTCCCGTAAATAATAAAAATATTGGCGATGAAACTATTGGACCAAGTGTGCAAAAAGTTATTGAGACTGTGTTTTTGGCAACATAATAACTCAGTAGGCTGTACAACCCTGAACGATATTCTTTTATGAATAAATCAGCACCGTAGAAAAACAGCTCAGCTGCATTTAAAGAAGCCGCCCAGAAACCGTTACCTACTAAAGTGTAATGAAAACCTCTTGTAACTTCTTCGTTTAACTTTCCTTCCAGTTTTGATATCTTATAAAAAAGTGGTGCGATTGTTAAAACATACGCAACTGTTTCCAGAAGACGCATCACTCCTAAAATTCTATTTCGTTTAATATTTAGAAAATATCGTGTAATAAGCATTAGACACTCTTTTATGAAGTTGCCTTTTCTTCGCTTGCCAAACACAATCGGATAGCTCGGCTCAATTAGCGATTTGTCTTTATGTATTAGTAACCTTTCAATCCCCCTCTCTGTCTCATCTACATCTGACTCTAAATCATAGATATTGGTGCCGAAATATCTATTCCAGCGTTTATTCTCGTATTTTATAAAAGGCAAAACATCAGTAAATAAATAATCTGCCGGGTTTGTAAATTCAGGAATAATAAAACCTTGTGATTTTAAGTAAGGAACAAAGTCTTTAGTCGGCCCTTTATAAAAAATTTTGGCATCTTTTAAAATAATCACATCATCAAATAAATTAAAGATCTCTGCAGAAGGCTGGTGAATTGAAATTATAGAAGTCTTCTCTATCTGTTTTAAGTATTTAATTAGTTTTGTTGCACTAAAAACATCTAATCCACTTGTTGGTTCGTCTAAAAACAATATTTCTGGATTTCCTATTAGTTCCACTGCAATCGACAATCTTTTTTTTTGTCCGCCAGAAATACCACTATTGGCGTCTCCGATTATACTATTTCTTACTTCATTTAATCCAAGTATATCAAATAGTTTATCAATATTCTTGTGACCCACCTTTAATTCAGACACAAATTCTAGATACTCTTGAACGTATTCATCACGTGGAAGAATATCGGATTGGTAAACGTATCCCGAGATACCGAGCATTTCCTGTTTTGATATCGGCCGATCGTTGATGAGGATTTTTCCAGAAAACTTAGTCGCAGTTCTACCGCTTAATATTTTAAATAATGATGTTTTACCCGCACCGGATCCGCCCATAATTGCGGTTAATTTATTTGGTTTGACCTTTGCAGAAATATTGTTTAAAATTCTTCTGTTTTTAATAGTCCATGAGATCTGTTCAAACGATAACATGGAACGTTTATTATTTTAATAAATTTTGACTAAAAAACATACTTTCTCAAATATTTTTCTTTTTATAGAAAAACATTAAGTTTTATACAAACATATTCTTGTTATTGTTTGTTTATAGGAAATTAACGAAAGCTAATTAATAAATAAAGGAGCATAAATATATGGAAATATGGTCCTTAATATTAAAAAAGAAGGGGTTTTGATAAAGTGAAATGTTTTACTAAACTGTGTCGTTTTTTATTAAATTGAGTAAAAATTTAATCCGAAATACCAATTTTTTGAGATATTAAAAACAGACAACGTTAAAAACAATGTATAAGTTTACATGCATCTTTGGTTTTAAATGGAACGTTTTTGATTCAGAAAAAAACATTTAATTAAAGAGCATAAATAAAGCTTTTCTAATAAATAAATTATTTTTTTAAAATTTTTCATTTAATAAAAAAAAAGTTTAGTTTTAAAATGTGAAACAATAATTATAAGTACTTTAAAAATTATATATAAACTACAGATCTGTTTTTTATCTTCACTATCGGCTAAATACATTATATCTGTAAATAAAAGATGTTGTTTTTATGACTCTGAACGCTGTGTTACATCTATTTTCATTTGTTAATAGTAATTATTTGCTTTTTGTTACAACTTAACACTCTATTTTTTTTATTATGGAATCCCTAAAAAAACTTTTTATATTGGAAATGAAATTAGATAAATAAGACGTGTGATACAAACTCATCAAAGCAACTCACCTAAAAAACAGTTCAATAAAAATTTCTTATTATCTTTAACGTTGTATACACTTACCTCTCTCAATCCGGTTTTTAATCAATCAATGTAAAAAAAAACAGAATATAGCGAATAAAACTTTTAGAGTAAGAAAGTTCAGGTTTATGTTTTTATTAACATTTTTAATTATGCCGACATATCGCAAACAATGTAAAAATATAGTTTTCCACATCTGCATGTTTGTTTAGCACTTAGCAGTTTAGAATATTTTTGATTTATGGAACGAAAAATTAATTTATGTCTTTTCTAATTATAAAAGATGAATATGATAAAAATACAAAAGCTGTTTGGTAATTGCCTAGTATTTCCACCTTTATCTCATTCTAATTTTTATTAGACGTTTTACACTATATTTTTAATTAAGTAATCTACACTATAATATAAATAAACGAAAAAAATTAAATACAAACAAAGCCAATATATAAAAATTTATCTTTTTCATAATTTAAAACGACGTAAATATATGTAACAATGACGTTTATTTGCTCGAAATTGAACTAAAATCACCAAACCACGGTTTTTATAAAAAAATATCTAATTAAAAAAAAGACTGGGATGTCTAGACGCGAATTTTTGCGACTACGACCCAACATTTAAATTATAAAAGCAAAAATCGATTATCAAATACAATTGAATTCAGACCTGGGTTGTTTTTTTGACTTGTTTTTGGTTAAATATTTTTACTTATTTAATTTATAGTAGAAATTTCATTAATAAAAAACATAATTAAAAACACTAGACAAGTATCAAAAATTTTTTGCCCCTCTGGTTTTTTATAATCTTGTTTAACATTTTTTTTCATAATCAGTTACTTAAACTAAAAGCGCATGTTAAGCGCGGCCAGGCTCTATTAAGCGTTAAAATTTCTATATTTTTTTAAGAACATTTAAAAAAAATGAAACGTTTCTAAATAAAAAATTTTTGTAAAAATATGGAAACGATAAGAATTCTCTATTGGGTTTCATACCCCATAGATACTTGCATGTGCTCGTGCTCAAAAGGTGAACAAAAGGTTTTTTTAAAAATGAAATACACACTAAAAATTTTTTTAAACCAAAAAATAAAATATTTTTGTACTTCATTATTTTTTTATTCTACTAATAGTTGTTTTAGCTCCAAAAGATGAAACACGCCCTCTGGTTTGTTATTATTAAACTAATTTGTCAGTTATTTAAGTATTTACTTTTTTTCTAAACAACTTGCCTTCTGTTTTATGATATTATTGTTTTTCTCCTTTATTTTTGTTTTGTTTTCGTATGTTTCGGTGAGACAATTGTTTTTTTTCTTAACTATTTTATAATAGTGTTTTATTCTTTACTATTATGTTCTAAATCAAGCGCGTTTTTTAGTGAAATTTTATTTTTTTTTTGAGTGTTTCAGATAGAAAGAGATGTGTGTCAATTTCCTTTTTTTTAGTGCCCACAGAAGAGAATATGTTTTTAGATGTCTTAAATACTAAAAAATAATTTTTTTATAGTGTCTACAATAGAGAAAATTTGCTGTAGTTATAATATTTTTTGCAAATGATTCGAAAAAAAACTAAAACCAAAAAATTACTGAAAAGATGAACTATATATTTTTTTATATCTTTTAAAAAAGATTTCTTTTAAAATTTTTTTTACACGCTTATGAATATCAAGATATTTATGCAAGCATCCATTTATTTTAAATTAAAAGTTAAGTTTTTCAATTATCTCGTTAGGTTCATTAACACAATCGCTAGTTATTGCGGCGCGCAGAGTGATAGACCAGTGTCATACGCGCGACCGTATTAAAAACATTTATTTATTTTGTTCATTGAAAAGATTTTTATATCCTCTTTGAAGGTTTGTTTTGCTGTTTAATAGTATTTTAATTTATTTTTAAGATTTGATTTGTTTTTTTTTGTTTTAATTTGCTATTTTTTTGTGTTTGGTGGACTCTTTTCCGGTGTTCACATTCAATTTTTTTAGTTATTTGTCGTCATAAAAAAAAGTTATTTAAAACGCAGCTTAAAAACTAAACTTAAAAACAGAAGCTGAAAGTTTAAGCTTAAAAAACTAGGATTAAAAATGTGATTTAAGAATTTGAACCTGAAAAATTAAACTTAAAGTTAAAACTTGCAAAACTAAACCTGAAAAACCTAACTTGAAAATGTGAATTCGAAAAATTGATTTTGAAAATTTTAACTTGAAAAACTGAAAATAAAAATTCAAGCCTGAAAAATCAAGTTGAAAATGTGAACTTAAAAATTTAATCTTAAAAAACTGAAAATGAAAAATTCAAGCCTGAAAATTCAAGCTTTAAAATGTGAACTTAAAAATTAAAGCCTGAAAAACTGAAAATGAAAAATTCAAGCCTGAAAAATCAAGCTTTAAAATGTGAACTTAAAAATTAAAGCCTGAAAAACTTGAAAACTACAACCTGAAAATTCAAACCCGAAAATTCAAACTGGAAAATTCGAACTTAAAAAGCTGAGCCTGAAAATTCAAACTTGAAAAATCAAATTTGAAAATGTGAAAATAAAAAATCGAATCCGAAAAAAACCAAACTTGAAATTTCGAACTGAAAAGCCCGATTTTAAAAAAGCATACTTGAAAACCCAGTTTAAAAAGGGGCATAGACAAATTCGAAATGAAAAATCAAACTTAAAAATTTGAACTTGAAAAACCGGACGTCGAAATCAAACTTGTAATTTCCGAATCTTAAAAATTAACTCGAAAGACTGGCCTGGAAAAATAGCCAAAAAATTAAACCTGAGAATTTGAACTTAAAAACTAAAATTACCACACTGAACATAACGATTCATATCCGAAAAATTAAATTAAAAAATTCTGGCTAAAAAGTTGTATCTGTAAAACCGAGCTTGGAGAGTGAACCTGAAAAACCATATCTGAAAAACAGAGCCCGAAAATATGAAAATGAAAAAAACAAAAATAAACATCAAAACTTGCATTATCGACATTGAAAAGCCTAATTAAAGTTGATTTTTAAGATATCAAAATATAAAGCCAATCGTGAAAAAACTAAAATTAAACTTAAAAAATTAAAACTAAAAAACTGCATCTGAGCAAAGAAAACTGAAAATCTTAACTAAAAAAACGAAACTGAAAGATTGAATCAAAAATTACAAAAGTTCACAGTTTTTTTTCATTGATTTTCATATTCCTTTAACTTGAATTGAAAAGTTGATCTTATATTATACATATATTATAATAAGAAAAAACGATTTATATACTATATATTTTTTATATATAGACGCGTTTGGCTCGGATGGAGAGTTTTAAATCGATGTCTTAGAAGTTATTTTTCACGCGCTCGATTCCTGGAGCGGCCCGGTTTTTTTATAAAATTCGATAATATGCGTTTACATATAATATAATTTAATATGTTTTCATTGATCTTTAACTTGAATTGAAAAGTATTCTGTATATTATGCACGGATTATAATAAGAAAAACTACATATATACTTTATAAATAGTAAGTTTAGACGCGTTTAGCTCAGGTGGTGGGTTTTAAAGCGAACCCTTTGAAATCTTATTTCACGCGATCGATTCTGCAGTCGTTCGTTTTTTTTTGTAAATTTCGCTAATATGTTTTTCCATTAATATAATAAATATTAAACCTATACTTGAATCTATCATCTGTATTTAAATGCTTGCTTCTATTATATGAAGTTGTTTATATAACATAATTTCAGTCTAGTGGTTTAACATATATCCGATGTTCTGGTGCTCTATAGTTGATATCGATTAAGATATATTTAATATAATAAAAATAATAGGTCGCGCGTATGACAACCGTCGCGGCTTTGGCGCGCCACAATAATTATGTTAAAAAAAAGAAGAAAAATCTTTTATTTTTCTTATATTTTTTTTTACGTGTTTTTTTGACCAAAATCGTTTAAGAATAGGTATCATTTGTATAAATTTAACTTTTTACTAGCAAGTTTGTCAATTTGTCTTCTGGCTGCGAATTTTATGAGCAGAGATTTGTTGAAGAGAAAAAAAAGTTTTTTTTTTCAGATGCGTTAGTTTACTTAATGAAATATCCGAAGATAGAAAAGCGGTAGTTATTAAATCATTTGCTTTCTGATGCTTACCTATTATTTTTTTGTGTAGATTTGTTTTTATTAGAAGCTGAAATGTGCATTTTGATAGCTAAATGAAAAGGCCACTTATGCCTGATTTGCGTCTGTAATTTATCGCTACACAGCAATAGTTACAGATCAACTTAATTTCAGAAACGTTACTAAAAACATTTTTATATGTCCTCACATAATATCGACACGATTTTTTTTTACGTTTGATATAATGTAAAAATAGCAAGATTGTTTATCGAAATGAATAACATTTTTTTTGCAATCAAATATTCTATTTGTTTTAGTCGCACTTAAGTTTTATAAATGCATCGAGTTGCCCTAATTATAACATAACGTCTATAACTTTAATTTTTGTAAGTCGTTTTTTTAGATGATTCTTATTAAAAAGATACTGTTTTATCAATATCGTTTTTTATTTTTTTCGGCCCTCAAAATGTCATAAAAAAAGCAGTTTTAGGTCGATATAGTAATTATTATGGATCGATAGCGCGTGTCTTACACCGTATGTGAGACAACGTTTTTTTGTTGAAAAACAAAAATTTTTTGAAAAAAGTTCATATTAAAGCCCCAGTTATTATTATATTGAAAAAAAACGTTTTTGTAAATTAAATTTTTTTTTGCCTCAAAAACGCGATATTTTCGCTACAAAATCGTTAAATGTCGTTTATATATTTTTTAAAAATTTATATTCACGGATAATAGTTAAAATGTTGCTTTTTATATTTTTTTCGCTACTTTTCATATATTTCTTTGGTCTCCCTCGCAAAAATTCTTGTTTTGTGTGTGTATATTTCGGTTTTAAGAATTTATAATGCAAGTTATATGTTGTTATTTAGTGGGAGTACTTTGTTTTTTCGACAGCTACATAGGCTCCTATTCTGCAATGAAGATAAACGTGCATTTTTCAAAAATATCTTCTACAATTTTGCAAGGTGTTTTTTTCGTTTCTCTTATGAATAATTTTGAAAAAGACTTTTTTTGTTCTTCGTAATACTTTTAACACACATCTGTTCCATAACACTCACTTTTTATTGCACTTTCTCTTTGAGAAACAAGAATCATAAAATCAACTACGCCACACCCTACGGTTGTTTTTTTTATTAAAAAAAATCAATTTGTTGCAAATAAAACTTAAAGTTGAATTTAATGAGGTATAATCTACTAAAATAACTTTTTTTTATAGCCTTTATGTTTGCTTTTTTCGACCATAAAAAGATAAGTAGAAAAATAGTTTTAAAGAATCTTAAATCACAAAAAACAGTTTCATCGCTGACAGAGACAACTATTTTACTGAATTTATATATATTAAATGACCAAGCCAACGCGCCTTCTTTATCGATTTATTAAAAAACATAGTTTTTTCTTACATAACTTCTTCATAAAAAGCTTCATCTAAGCATCAAAAGAAAAAGTTTCGATTGAAAAAAAAACAACTCGTATATATACTTCGTTCTTTTTCTGTTTTGTTTGTTTTTAATATAACAAAAACTGTGTTCTAATAGCAACTTTTAAAAGGTTTTTTTTAACAACGCTACAGCATTGTCACATTTGATGTCAAAAGGAAAGTGTTATTGTCGTGTTTGATTTATTTTTAAAAATAAGAAACAGAGCATTTTTAAAAAACACAACATTTTATAATAAACATTTAATAGTATCGGAATTTAATAAAAAAGAGCTAATAAATTGTTTTTGATTGTTGCTTTTTCTTTTTTAAACTTATGAACTTTTATAGATACACTTGGACTCACTTGATCCAAGACCAGCCCAGTTTGTTTAAAGGATATTCTCTATTCTTTATTTTTTACCGATTTGATTTAAGTTGCTTAATTTGAAGTCTGTTTGTTTCATTTTTTCAAAAACAATAAAACACATAAGAAAAAGAAATAATTAAATCGCAAGATTTGACTGTTTTAAAATCGAAATAAGACATGTTTGTAAAACGATAAAGTTTTCACATATAAAACAACACATTAGAGTAAAGAAAACGGGAGTTTTTATTTTATATTCACAAAATGAATGTTAGGTTCTTGGCTTTGGTTTTATTAGATTTATTTTTTTAATATGTCCAAATAGCGCTCAACGCGAACACTCCGCTTGTGAACAAATCCCGATGCGAACATGAAAGAGAAAAGAAACATTTCATTACTTTTATATGTTGATGGGTTATGAAAAGCGAACTCCAGGTGCGAACATATATTATTGCGTAATATGTTTTTAAAACTTATATTTAACTATTGTATATACTTATTTTAAGCTTTGTTTTTCATATGAAAAAATATAATAAACTTTAAATAAAGAACAAACTGTTTATTAATTATTAAGGTTTTTTGACAAAAAAAAATTTTTTTTAAGACAGATTTTTGCATCGATTTTATGTTTTTTGTTCGAAGCAGTTCTAAACATATGAAAACATAGATTTTATTGTAATAATTGTTTGTTTTTAAAAAATCGATTTTATATCATATTATAGACTTTTAATGTAAAAAAAACAGACGCCATCATGATCGATAAACCTTCGATAAAAAAAACTTGTTTTGTTTCATATATGATACAAAAGTTCTCTGGCCATTTGACACAAGAAAGCAAAACATTTTTTGATTTAATTAAAAGTTCTCTTTTGGTGCGATTATCTATTAATTTACTCACTTAAAATATTAAACTCTACTAATAATGTGTTTTTAGATCAACAATATATTAAATTTTGTTAAAAACCCCGGTTTTTTCAAAGAAGTGTTTCTTTTTTTGAAAAAAAGAATAAGGTAGAAAATAAATATTTTTTGCGATTTGTGTTTTCATGTTCGCTTTTAAGTTTTGCTCTTTCGAGTTCGGTTTTTTTGGGTTTGGGTTGTTTAAGGTCGTTTTTTCAAGTGAGCTTTTCGCTTCAGGTCTTTAGGGTTTGTTTTGCAGGTGAGGTTTTCGCTGACGCGCTTGTTCGACAGTTTTTTGTTAATTTGATTAATTACACAAGTTTAAAGTTGTTTATGTTATGCTTTCTGTTTTAAGTTAAAGATCAATTTTGAGAGTAAGCGCAATGCTTTTAAGTTCGAGTTATAGTCACAAATATTAGGGTTTCAGAGAGGAGTTATGCGTTTCAGGTTAAGGTCCCAAGAAGGCTTTTATTGTCATTGCTTTGTCTCGGTTTTTTGATTAAGGCCTTTAAAGAAGATTTTTATCTTTTGACTTGTGTTATGGTTTCTACGGTTGTTTTTCTAGATTGATTTTGCGGGTTAAACGCTGTTTGAACTAAACTTGCATGTTTTTTATATAAAATATAAAAAAGAATTAAAAACAATAATCAAGTCAACTTCCTTGACACATATATATAATGATCAAGAGAAGAAAAGATTTTTTTAACACATATTATGTCAGTCAAAGCCAGAAGATTATGTTTTTCTTGACGAATATGATGATCAATATTAAAATTAACAAAATTTTTTCAATTAAAATGCTCAAGTATAAAATTAAAGTTTTTCTGAAACATATTATGATCAAAATTAAATCCAAAGTTTTCTGAACAAACAGTGTTTAGTTTAAAACCGAGCATTTTTAAGACACACGTGAATAGCTAGATAAAATTAAAGATTTTTTGACACATATGGCGATTAAAACAGGATTTCTTTTTTTTTTTCAAAATTTATAGTCAAGACCAAAAACAAGTTTTTTTGACGCATATAATGGCTTAGAATATCAAATGATTGAAGACATAAATGGTAAAGAATAGAAGCTGAAAAAAAACAACAATGAAATCAATATAAAAAACATTAGACTATAAACCAATAGAGACGCTAGACATCGATAAATTAAAAGTTACAGTATAAACAATCAATAACAAAATTGAACAAAGAAACGCATCCAAGTATAAAATAAGACATAAACAAAAACAACAGCATAAAAACTTACAGTAACAATAGAGTTGCATAATTCGGCTATATAAAAATTATCTGTTTACTAGCTATCAAGAAAGAGAAAAAAAAATATTTCTAAAGCAAAACTAAAATTTTGTTTTTAAAAGCAGGGAAGTCATCAAAAATGAAAAGATGGCAGCATTTGAAGCGTCCTGAAAAATCTTGAAGCCGAGAAACAATTTCGTTTTCTAAGAACATATTTTAATGACTTTTTTTCCTCCGCTTTATAATTTTTTCAAAATTAAAAAAATATAAAGCAGAAAAACGATATAGAAGATTAATTAAATAAAAATTTGTATACTGAAACTCGACGTTTATACAAACCAACCTGCTATAATTTAATTAAGTTAAAGTTCACTATAATTTATGTAAAAAGTTTTTATTAAAGTATAGATTAACTAAAAAGAAACAGTCAACTGACAAACAAAACTTATTAACTGTTTCCACTCGCTCTTATGGCTAGAGGCACTAATTATTGGCTGAACACTTTTAGTTGTTTTTTTAGCTATTGATTTTTCTTATTAATCTTCTTGCAGGTTTTTTTTGTTCATTTTTTGCATATATGCATAACCAATGCTGTATTTCGCTGCTTAACGTGTAAAATAGCTTGTTTTGTATATAATGTCTTTAATTAACTAAATAAGTTTACATTATTAAAATATAATATACTTTTGCTTAAATAAATTACGGCAGAGGGAGAGTGCAAAAGTAAAAAAATGCTTTAAAAATACCACTTTATTTCTTTTTTGTTTTTCAACATCACACTTGACTGTATATAATTCGAATGTGGCTTTGCTTTAGTAACAACACGATATCTAAATTGAGTTTTTTCGATACTAAAATTTAGATCTTTTCTGTGGAAATTTGGTGTTTTCAGAATTAAATTTAAGTCAAAACGTGCTAAAGAAATTATTTGTTTCCCGAAATGAGAGCTTAATTAAAAACACAAGTACCAACATACAATAATGATCAAAACAGTTGTATATAAAATAAAAACATATAAAATTTTAGCCGTTTAATTCATAAAATAATAGATAAGGTGTTGATTTCAGAACGGTTTGTTCCTCCACTTCGCTAATACAAATGTCATTGCAAAAAAACCACTTTCCTTTAATTAATGTGTAAGACGTGTAATGCCCCCAATTAAGAGAACCTGTGTGGTTGACTGTCCCAATTAAACTATATTTAATCTTGTCGTTAAATTGAATGTTTGTCGAAAACGTGAGATTATTTGAAAGTTTCGATAATCTTTTACTATTAAAGGTAAATAATTTTATGTGCAATGTCAAGATCTTAGGATATTCATATATCTCTGTTATTTTATTTACCCCTTTCGTCGTGTTACAACGTCTACATCCTTCATTTGTATTCAATGTTTCTTCTTTTAAAAAATTTAATAGCATTTTAAAGACATCTGTGTCGTTAACGGCTAACGATATTTCAAAAAAAGGTTCAATTCGGCAAACGACATTTTTTCGACATGAAGTACACTTTAGTTTTATACTAAATGTGCCTCCAAACAAGTGATGAGATACGCAGTAACACTTGCTGTGAACAATTTTCTTACTAAAAAAGGAGCAGTCGTGTAATGAATTACATAAACTATTGAAGAATTCCTGAGAATCATGTTGTTCACTATTTTGATATGTTTTATTTCGAAACGTAAAACTATTCCAAAACCTTTTAGGTATTAATGTAGAATCTTGTTTAGACGTATTTAATATATGTTTAATTGCACAATAAATACAATTAGAAGTTTCACATTGAGTATGGTGTATCATTGTGTTTAAAAAATGTTTATTAGTAAAAAAAATTTGTAAAACTGCATTCATAAAACATGTGTTACCAAGATTTTGAAACCCTCGTGGTTGAATTTCTATGTTTTCAGCAATATATCGATTTTGTGTAAAATATATACTTTCTGCTGAACAAAAACATTTTCCACAGATAATCAAGTTCTTCCTTAAATCTAAAAAAATTTGAGCCACGCATTCATGAGATTTAATATTTTTCTTTTCTTTTAAAAATTTGCATTCTAAACACAAAACCCGTTTGCTAATTTTTGAACTTGTAAAATCTTCTTCAGAATTAAATCTCTTTGCGATGTCCATACCATCTTCGATCAGTGCTTCGAGATTTTCTATTAACAAAAAATGCTCGCAAAGAGTTTCTTGTTTCTTCGGCATAAGCTAAAAATTTCGGTATATTTTTTTTATACCCGTTTTTAATCTTCTATATGGGGCAACAATTTTGTGGCACTTATAGACAGATATTCCTATTCAGATAAATAAAGTGATAGTATCATTAAAAACGGTGAGATTTAATATAAATTTAAATAAAAAAACAGTAAAATAAATTTCATAGAACCGCTTTAATTTCCAAGAAAGTTCACTCTATCAGAAATAGGAGGATGTGTACTACGAAAGATATTATATAGGAATGATGGGGCCAAATACTCATTTGCCTCAATTACAATATCAAAAAGAACGCCGCCCAGCTGTCTTCCATAACCAAGTGTTTTAGCAAATTTATCAGCTTGTGTCTCAGCGTTTTGTGATACAAACTTAAACACAGCAAATAGCCATTGTTTTACAAATAAAATGTAAACTATCGATAATAAAGCAAAGGCAGTAAACTTCGAAATCAAATTTGTTTGAAAATTAGGTGCTATTTTTACATAAACTATAATGAAAAGAATCATTTCGCAACAAAGCAAGAATACGTACATTATCACTTTTTTAAACAGTGAGTTGTCAAAAGCGTGCCCTATTTCGTGCAACATAACCGCGTATAATCCTTCTTCGTTTTCCAATAGAAATTTACCGTAAATCTCGATTCTACGATAAGCGCCATACCCAACCAAGGCTGCATTTTTATCTTTCGTATAGCTGATCTCCTCATAGACTTTGTCGAAAAGATAATAATTCTTTAATTCTCTTTGAACCAACGGCGGGAATATACTTGCGTCTATTTTTTTCATTTTTTTATAGTCGACATCTTCAATACTTGTAAATTCATAAAACACAAACAATAGAGACGAGATGTAATAGCCGACAATCATGTTTTTTCCAAATTTTTTAAACAACCAATAGGTTCCAAATACACCCAAAGGAAATAAAATAAAATAACAACCGAACCACAACAAAATACTCTCGCATATAGACACAGTATTTGAATGTTTGGAAAACACTGCTTGATGAATGAGACGACTGAACAAAATTATAGAACAAATAATTGTAATGTAATTCCCTTCTTCCTTCTTTAAATCTCGGAAATCAGATTTTATTGGGCCTAATCCAGCGTCTATAATTTTTATCATAACTTTCTGTAAAGATTTTTGTAGAATTAAACAGACAATAATAGCTGAGAGAAAGGCTGAAGTTATAGCAGAGAAAATCTTTACAATTCTCGACTTACCAGCTTTAGCTTGAGATTTGAAGAAAGCGGGTAAGTCGTTATATGCTAATTCTTTAACATAATTATTACCTTTAAACGGGATATCTCCTCTGTGAACGTCCTTAGTGTAAATTATCGTTTTAAACATTTCGTAATTCATTATAACGAGAGAAATAATAACCAAAGTTGTTATGAAAAAACCTGTTCTCTTTAGAGTTGGCATAAACAACAGATTTACATTATTTTATAAATAAATGATATAATATGTTTTTTCTGATCATCTGCGATATCAAAACAATTTATATAAACACAAAAATCAAAACATATTCCTTAAACTTGTTTATTTTTACTGTATCGCTTAGTTGATACCTTTCAACACTGAGAAATTTTTTGTTCATTAAGTATATTTTTTAATAAAAAATAAAGATCAGTTTAAAAAAGAACTTATTTTAATATCTCGTTTATTAGATTCTCCTCTTTTAAAGCAATTAAACTATTTATTCCGCCAATAAACTTTCCTTTAATAAAAATCTGTGGAAAAGTCGGCCATTCATTTATTATTTTCATTTTCTCTCTCAAGACATCATCTGTTAAAATATTAAATGAATCGTAGTCCAACCCACTTTGAAAATTAAGTTCATCCAATAAACTTAAAAGTGCTCTTGTGAATTTACACTTTGGTTTTTCTACAGTCCCTTTAATAAAAATAAATATATTATGTTTGCTTACGAGACCTTTGACCCTGTCAGTTAGAAATTGCAGTTCTCTTTTCTCCCTTTCTTTCAAGTTATCTTCTAGATTTTCATTATCGTAAATTTTGAGTCCATAACTTATTAAACACGGCAATTTAACAACTTCAAATTTTTCCAAAAAATTCTGCTCGATTTTTTTATTAATTGATAAATCCACAATAACGGTTTCGGGGTCTGTGCAGTAAGAACTTAATTTTACGAAGGACAGGGTTTTTTCATTATACGCGAGAATGTTGTTTATTTTACTTAACTTATCGAAAGAATTCTCTATGATTTTATTTACCTTCTTTACATTAGTTTCATCTATGTTCGATTTGTCTGTTTTTGCTCCTTTCTTTAATGAAATTTCCTTATCGATTTTCATATCGACTTCTACTAAATTTCCACTGTCTGTTGTTTTCGTGTTCGATCTGTTCTTAAGACAGATTTCGTTCTGAAGTGTATCTCCACTCTTCTTTATCTCTTCGATTGTACCATTCATCGGTTTATGCTTCTGGTTGTTTATGGTGTTGCTTATAGAGCCGTCCTTCGAATTATGTGTTGAGTCTTTCATGGTTATAATATAATTATATTTTACAATAAAAACAAATTTAAATCATCTCCCTTATAATGATAAATCTCGATTACTATTCCACTGCTGTCCAATTTAATATCTTTTTTATTAACAGTGGCAAGCCCGATTCCAACTATTTCATCAGTAATCTTAATAACCACAACATCATTTACCTTAAATTCGTCACAAAGCGCATAATTTTTTAATATGCCCCCAGCCATAACATCAGCTCCCCTCAATATTGGTTTATAAGCACCATCATCTAGAACAGCGACTTTGTATTCACCGCTTTCGTTATTTAAATATCTAAGTGTCGGGAAATATATATTATCGACATTGAAAAACAAAGGATAGGAATCGCTTACAATGAAAAACTTGTTTTTATATTTGGAAATTTTATATTCTTTTCTAAAATCTAAAGCGGAACAGTTTGTTTGTTTATTTAATAACTTTATATCCTTTTTTCCCATTAAACTTGTATGTGATATTTCCATTTTTTGAAAAAAACGCATGGTAGTTTTTTTCTACACTTCTTTTCAATATTTTATTTGCATCGAGTCTTTTTTTGATTTGAGTGTGAATGTTTCTTGTTGTTAAATATGAGAATACTAAACAGGTTATTAACAATACAGTTATTAATAGAAATTCGCGGTTTTTTGTTAATAAAAACCATATCTTTATTATCATGCAGCATGATTAAAATATTTAATCATGGCTGACGAATCTGCAAAATCAAATATTTTCAACGAGCAAGGAAGAATATTACAAACAGAAAATGCTATAAAGAACGTTGCAAATGCTGGTGTGTCGATGTCTATTCTGTGTTCGGATGGCATTCTGATGATTGGACACAATGCAACAAAGAATAATGAGGAATTAGAAAAAATTGTTCAAATAGATAAGCATATTTATGCAATATTCTCGGGCATTTTCGCAGATGCTCTTCAGGTTATTAGCTTTATGCGAAATGAAGCCCAGAATCATTTAAAAGATTTTGATACATCTATCCCCATCGCCAAGCTTATAATAGAAGCTTCATGTAAACTTCAAGCATTTACACAAACAGGTGGGCAAAGACCATTCGGGTGTTCATTCCTGTTGTGTACATATGAAGATGATGAGTATCAAATTTACAGTATAGACCCATCAGGCAATTTCAATAAATGGGAATGTAAAAGTTTTGGAAACAATCACGAAAAGTTCCAAAGTGCCTTTAATCAAGACAAATATTCAGACAAAACTTTACAAACAGTTACAGAGATGATATTTAAAGTCTTAAAGGAAGTTTCTGAGTTCCCAAAAAGTGAAGCAAAAAAATTCGAAGTTTTGCATTTTCGAAAGGATAAGAAGATGGTTTTGTCTGAGACTGAAATCGAGGATTTGATTGTTAATGCGTAAGTCTTAACTCGGAAGAGTTATTTGATTTAATAAGTCAAAGTTCACTAATTTAATTAAAATTGTATTTTAATTAATTTTTTTTCTAAAAATGTAATTTAAAAACAATGCAGTATGAGAAAATTCACAATTTTCAGCGGACCTTACATTCTAATACGTGATGCAACATCGAAATGCAAGCCTTTTTTTAAAGAATATAAAGACGAATGTCTTCCAAAATTTGAATACGATGGACGTTTATTGGGCTGCCCTTTTTTAAAAGAATATGATGGTACCAAATCAAAAACTACTAAGAAAAAAGGTACAAAACCAGGATTCTGTGAGCTCTGCTATGATAAGTATAGTAATTATCAAAAACACGTTATTTCACAGACACATATTAAAAGTGCAAATGAAACCCATCTCTTTAGAGAAGTGGATGAAATAATTGAAAGCTTCAAAGAAGGAGATTTTAGAATACCGGCATTAGAGATGGCACCTCTCAGCTCACCAGTAGGTCATAAAAGCCCGGATCATTACAACGGACCTTCAAATTTCTTATCATTTATGTCAAAGAAAGATGAATCGGCCACGATTATAAAGTTCACAGAGAAAACTTCGGATGTTAGTCCCGGTAGGCGAGAGGCTCTTGAATACGATAACATTGATGAATTTGTTCGAAGAATTATAAACGATTCGGATTAGTGTATCAGTAGATGAGATAGTTCAGTAAAAGAAACGTTTATATCTTCGTTTATATTTTCATTTTATAAATATTTAAATACAATTTCACTTAAATTAAAATATATAAAAAAACACCCATGAATAGATCAGAGATGAATGTTAATATGTATAGTCCTGATGGAAGGATTATCCAAATAGAATACGCTATGAAAGCAATGAATCATGGAACTATTACAGTTGCTGGCTGCACAAAAGATTCAATATTAATAATCAGCGAAAAAAAAATAATAAACAAACTACAAGTAACAGACTCAATAAAAAAGAATCAAATTCTTTTCGAAAACATTGGTCTTTCTTTTTCTGGGATAAAAGGTGATGCAAAGAAAATAGTAGAAGTGGCGCGTGAAATTTGTTTAAATCATTTTAGTGTTTATCATGAGAATATTTCTATTATTGGATTATTGAAACATTTAGGAAACTTGGCATTACAATTTTCAGAAGAAGAGAATAAAAAAATTTTGGGGCGGCCGTTTGGTGCTTCAATTATTTTAGGTGCTGTTGAAAATATACCTAAATTATATATGTTGGATCCTTCTGGTTCTTATTATAATTCAGAATATATAGCTATAGGATCAGGGCATGATACAATCAATGAGGCTTTGTCAAATACTTATGATCCCAATATTTCATTTGATAATTTAATGCGGCTATTGTTGAAAAATGTCGGTTCTGTCATGCAAGATTCTATGACTTCTGATAATGTAGAAGTTATGGTTATTGAAAGAAATTCCATTAAGCATCTGACGAAAGAGGAGATTAAAACTGCCATTTCGGCTATTAAATAAGTAAAAGTTTGATGAAATGAATATTTTTTAAAACACAAATAAATATAACATGGAGCGCTACTTCTTCACAGTGACGTAGTCTATCAATATGTTTGACACTTACCCTTTCTCGTCTCACTTTAATTTAACTAAAAAAGATTCTATTATAATTTAATTAAACAAAAAAATAATCGTTTTCTGTTTTTGTTTTTTCATAATTTCACAGGTTCTTCTCGTTTATAGCCACTGTGCGGCGAAATGCAATAAACCCTAATATTGAGTATTATGAATTATTTTACAATTTTTTTATATTTTTACTCTCTGTTTTTTTTATTCAAATATTCTGGAGTCGTTTTTATCAATACCTGTGTCTATACTATTTATAGATCGAAAACTGACAATTTATACTCTTTTTATTTTTGATTTAATTATAGTGTTTTTTTCTCTAACTAAATTATACTACAAAAAACAGAATATGTGAAATTCTCATTTTTTTGCATTTTTGCGCCCCACTTAGCTTGTTAAAAAAAACAATTCATGAGCGATTATATACTGATTTTAACATAAAAGATCGATCGTACTGGATCTTTTTATCTTATAGGTTGTTCAAAATCTTGTTTTTTTACTATGATAATATATTCATATCAATCACAAATGATTTACAAAATCAATAAGGTTAATAAAAAAAAGTCTTTATATTACAACGGAGACGTTGCAATTTTTATATCAAGATACCACGTTCTATTTTGGAACATCCCTCTTATTTAGCTTGTAATGTAAGCGTGTTTTTAACTAATTTGTTTATCTATATCTGAATATAAAACGAGGATTTAAACACGCAGAGCTGTTTTAATTATTTTATTTAACCTAACAATATTAACGACAGCAACCCACAGACGACGTGTGGCTTTTATATATTAAAATCTCACAAATATCAATTCTAGTCAAACAGGTCATATTTTTATATAAACAAACATTTCGTCTTAAACAAGCCAAGTGCTTTTCATTGTCTTTATAGCTATACGAATATGTTTTTTTCACATTTGTCTTTTTTGTTAAAAGTTATATTATTGATCACGTTATTAAAATAATTTGAAAACTCTCAAAACAATTTAGTTTTAATTAAAAAACACTAAACAGTTTTTATAAACATAATCTTTATTTTATATATTAAACATCGCTTTCATTAACCGATTTAGAAACATTGTTTCTGTTGATAACATAATAAAACTTTTGACACGTGAATAAGGTTTTTGAAAAATAAGTAATCTTTTAACAAGTGAGTAAAATCCTCGATAAATGAGTAAATCTCTAAACTAAATAACACCAACGGGGGCCTAGTGGCACAAAAGAGGGCCATTAAAATTTGCTTGGGGTCGTGAAAGATTATCTAGGGCTTAACTTTTTAAGTCGTAAAAGATCGAAAATTTCAATTATTAATTAATTTAACAGTTTTATTGTTTTCTTGGTTCATGGTTTGGCACCCCGTTTTTTAGCTCATGAGCAAAAAAACGACTTGCGCCATGGTTATATATAAAGAACCATGTCAAGCAAAAGTTGTCTATTTTTTTAGCAAATATATGTTATATTGATCACAAAAAAATTCATCGGTGGGTCCGTAACGGCCCACAGATTTTAATGTTGGCATTCCCTGCTCTAAAAAATATTGTATTTTGTTTGTTTTTCATTAATCGGCGTTGAAGTTACTAGGTTCTACATTATAAAAACGTCTAATAATTCAAATAGAAAGCTATCGAATATCAGTTACTACTCATATAGAAAATATATTTGAATTATCCTTTGAAGATTCAACTTTGAAACCTGAAAGAAATGGTTCTCAAAATCTTTTTTGTTTGATATATTTTAAAGCTATTTTTTTTTATTTAATAATTTTTTTGACTGTATTCATTTATTAAGATTGTCGCAAGAGTAGAGTCTTTCGTAGATTTTTTTATGTTGCATCAACTGTTTTTTTTATATCTAACAGATACACTCGAATCTGATCTGCCGAAGATTTATTTGAGTATCTATTGTTAATTGTTTCTTGTTACCGATTGTTTTGTTGGCCTCGCCTCTTTACTTTAAAAGAGTTTATAATATTAAGTTAATATGATAAAACTTTGCTTAAAAAAAACGAATCTTCTCAGTAAGAAACATAATATAAAATTAAACACGTAAGCTACTATAGACATAGACACTTGTACTTTGTATTGTAGAAGCCAAAAAAACGAAAAAAACAAGTTAAAAAAAAACGTTCGCTTTTAATAAAAAAATAGAAAATGAAAAATAAACAAAAGTGTTCAGACAGTGTTTTAATTCTATCAGTGCAACAAAGACGAAAACAAACGAGTTTTGTTTATTAAAAAGTTTTATAATAATGGTTTTAGTTATATTATTTTAAATGTGCTTTTTTTTTATTTAAGTTATAATAGAATGATGTAAAGTTAAAATAGAGTGAGGAAAATGACGAGAGGGTGAATGGGTGAGTGGGTGAGTGGGTGAGTGAGTGAGATGAGTGGGGCAAAACAGCTAGTTACATTCATTAAAACCTGTATATAATTAAAAGTTTCACATGTCGGCACATCAAACAAAAAAAACATTCCGTGTCAAAAAACACAAATCTTTGAAAAGTATATTAGGATTTTTCGCCATATAGTATTATTTTTTTATAGAAGAATTTAAACCTGAGAAACTAAGAATAGAAGATTTGAAAAACAATATTAGAGACTTGAAGTTATAAATTATATACACTGTGGATACTGATATACGACAACCTAAAGCTGAAATTAAAGTATAGAAAGAATAAACAAAAATTTAAAAAAGAGAGAGGAAAAACCTGGACGAAAAATTAAGAAGAAAACAGCATTATAATATAGAAAACTTAAGAAATATCGAGCGTAGATAGAATGTAGAACCAAAAATACTCGGAAAAGAGACTACCATAAACAGTATATTTTATATGCTGAAAAACAACAGCATTTCAAGCAACTGCTTACACATAAATAAAAACAAGTCAACGTTGATTAAAAGTTAAAATTCGAAAGTACCAAATAGAAAACCTTAAACGAGAATCTTCTCATGTAATCGATCAATATTAAGTAAAAACAATGTTATCAGTATTGAAAACTGTAAAATAGAAATTTCGAAAGAAAAATTGTTGTCAAAAAAAGATGTAATAACACTAAACGCGTTATCAGAAAAAACTGATGAATATATAATAAGGTTTTTAAGAAAAGAAGTAATTATAAAAACCTAAAGACATCGGCGAAATTAAATACAGCTTATAGATAAACCAAAAAAAAACGAAATAATATATATCTAACTAAATTGTAATGAACAGTTAATAAATAAAAAACTTTTCGAAATAAAAAGCCTATGAGAAATCATAAAAGCAACTAGTGAAGTCGTGTGTTAGCTTTTTGGTTTTAAAACAGGTGTTTATTTACATGTTAATTGACATGTAGAGTAATTACACACGGTTCACGGATTTAATTGGAACGGATACATTTGTTTTGGAATCGTCAAGGGTTTTAAAATAGCCGTAAATCAGACAGAAAAAAAAACGAAATTTTTTAAAATCAACTGAAAAGAGGATTATATACTCAAGTTTATGTTTATATATCAAAGACAAAAAAAACAGACGGCCACCTTGAGCTTCTAAAAAAAGCTTAAAAAAGACATGTTAGCATAACTTTAATATATGTGAAAAAAATATTCAATACAGTAAAAATTATATAGAAAACAGATAATATCAATAAATGAAAAACAATAGGCCACAATATATCAACATCAAGGGAAAATAAAAACATTATATCAGACATTCTTGGAGTCAACTGCCTAGTTATTATATTAACTTCATTCCAAACTACTCGAAGTTACATGTAATTCTAACAAGTAAACAAAAAAGAAAAAAAAAACTTTAAAAGGCTAGAAAATTTTGGAGAATGAGATATTCAATAACGTTAAAATCGGGAATTGAAAAAGCCAAAAATCGTGAATAATAGACTACAAAAAAATTGATATTAAGAGCAGATGTTTCAAACATAGTAGGATAATACTGTTTTAATTCAGAAAAATTATACGAATGTAAGAAAACTAGTGAAATGCGTCGGTATAATATTAACTTTTACAGAGATAAGATATGAGACCTGTAGAAAAAAAAGTTAGAAAATTTCACAAAACAAAAATTTTTAATAACGATTTCAAAAAAAGCAGATTTTGCTTTTAAACGAACCATAAAAAAGTGAAAGAGATACGAAATAAGCTAAACATTAACAATAATAATATAAAGCATTAAATAACAAAAACACGTTTCGTAAAATCAAATACATTAAAGGGCAAGAATAGAGGTGGCCCTTAGATAGAGAAAAATAAATAAAATTAAGAATGTCAAACAAAAAAAATCAAGACAAATAAAATTTGAAAATGCATGTTAAAAAGATATATGATGTAGGACATTATATATTTGATAGTAGAAAAAATATAATCAACGTTTGGTTGAAAAAAATTTGAGTTAAATATGAAAATGCATGTAGAAACTATTCATAAAAGAAGAGCGTTTGTTTATTCTGACTTAAAGAAGAAATATTATTATAATAATAGTAAATAAGACTGTAAAGTATTAAAAGACTGTGAGAATGTCTAATGTATAACAGAAAAAAAAATATAGAATGCAAAACAATTAAAAACCACAAACATTCTGAAAAAAAATATGAAATTAATAAACAAAATAAAAACTAAGAAAAATACTTTCGCAAGAGCAGTATACTACTTCAATATAAATATACGTAGCAATCTTGTAATAAGATTAGAAGCCGTTATTTGCGTTATAATAAATTGATGTAAAAAATAGTAAACGCGAAGAATATAACCAGTTATAATAGAAAACATTCATTATGTGTTGTTTTTAAAAAATTTTGCAAACAATGGGAAGCGAATATACAAAATATAGAGATAAACCACACCCATCTAATAGACAGTAGAAAGAGGTGTAGAAAAAACTAAAAGAATAATACAACTTAATGACATAAAAATAAAAAGACGTACATTATAAACAGACAGACAAACAATATACGGTAAAATATATATACACCTATAAAACGTAACCATAGAGTCACTAAAACAGATTATAGATCAACATTATAAACAGTAAATATATAAAATATTGGCGTAGAAATAAAAAGTTAAAAAAAATAAACTTTAAAAAAAACATTCCTTAGTCTTTTTAGCTAAAAAATCAAGCATTCTTAAAGCATAAAAAGTACTTTCTTATAAATATTTCTTTATATGAAATGTGTAAAAAAACACATATTTAATAATAATGAAAAACAACATAAATAGCATTAAACGTTACGTTGGTGAGTTAAGAAGTGCAAATATAAAATACTGTTTTAAGAAAGATGTTTATTAATTAATTATTTAAAACCTGCTTATGACTAGATCTGTTTAAATCTATGTTGTATTAAAAACTCTTAGAAATCAACGATGCGGGATGAGGACGCTTCTTTCGGCGACCTACCGACGATTAATAAATAATATTCAAAGATAAACACCTATATAAGAGTTATAAACAACTCAATATAGCTATTAAAGAGCAACGCTGTATTTTCCCACTGATATAAATCTTCCTTTGCAAAAAAAACTTTTAAAATTTTCTTTGAGTTTTACACTCCAGCTTGCGTTTTAGCTCAGACCAAACGGTCTAAGTACTTGCTTAGTACCCCCCCCCCCCCCCCCCCCCATTATAATTTTTATTAAGTATATTTATACTATAAATTAATTAAGTAAAAATATTTAACTAAAAACAAGCCAAAAAATTAAACAAAGGTCGTTTTTAATTATCAAATGCCAATCTAATTTTATTGTATAACTCTGCGCTGTTAGATGCAAAAACTCACGTCTAATTGCTTTTAGTCTTTTTTTTTAACTATTTTTGCTATTCTTTAAAAACCGCTTGTTCGTCTGTTTAAATTTGATTTTGAGTGCATAAACGACATTAATGCGTGTGTTTGTGTGGTTTTAAAGAAAGAAAATGAAAAGTTACTATATAATGGCTTAGTTTTTAATTAAATATTTTTGCTTATTTAAATATAATAGTGTATTTTGCTTAATAAACATTATAGTGGAGGGGGGGCTACTAAGCAAGTAATGCAATCCGATTGTTAAAATTATATAAAACTATGGTCGATGATTGGTTTACATTTAATTTTAAGTTATATGTAACTATACTTACCATTTAAGGTAAAAGTGGAGCTGCTTACACTTGGATTGGTATTCTCTGAGGAGATATTCGAACGAAAAATCTCTTCGAATGACTGAAAAAACACTGTTTTGTTTATCAAAATTAATTATTTTAAAAAAAACAAACTTCGCTTTTTTGTTCAAAAATACAGCAGTTCTTTTTGTGTGAGAAATACGCGGTTTGATCGCCTGTATCATGTTTGTTTTTTTAAAAGTCAATTATTAATGTGGAATGTCGACTGATTGGATGAAATACAGAAACATTTGACAGGTTTCTAGAACAATGAGTTACTGTATTTGACTAAACTTTACTTATTAAATTACGTGGGGAAAAAGCAAATTGTTTTTAAATAACATATCTAAAGATAAAAAATTTTACTATTTATAAAGAGGTGTAAGCATCTATATCTTTCCCCGCTTTTATTTTAATTAAGAAAAGTATATTATAATTTAATTAGATAAAGAAAATGAAGAAAGAAAAAAAGCAAATTTTTTTTTATTTAACAACTATTGTGAAGCTCTTATTTTATTTGGCTCTGTTGCGCCGTTAGACGCTTTGGCCCAGTATGAAACACTTTCGTCTTTTTTAATCGAGTATCTTTTTTATTGAAACCGTTCGTTCGGTTTAGTTTCGTTTCAGAACATAAATCACATTAACACGTGTGTTTACGTTCGTTTTATAAAAAAGTATGAAAAATATTTTTATAATCTTTATGTTTCTATTTAGCATTTTTTGCTTAATTGCTTTTTGTGCATTTACCCCTAATTAAAATTATAATGAGAGAAAGTGTATAAGTACCAGGTGTATTCTTGACTTATGCTATTTTAATTAGTAAAGAAATTTTTCGAAAAGCTTTCTCGCTTTTTTGTCGTTGTTGTTTGCTATACTCGCTGTAACAGCACAGGAATGTCTTTTTTTCTCAAACATCTCGTCTGTTTATGGTATAACAGAATTGAAAGTATTGCATTTGTTGTTTGAACAGTTTATATCTAATGACTGGGTCGATAAGGATTGAATCATCTGGCAGTTGTGTCATAATTAAAAACGCTTCTTGCGCTCGACACTGATTACATTTTTAACTTCGCTTTCGAAAAAATACGTTTATACTCATGAACCTGTATTTATAAATACAATAAAATGTTTCATGGATTACTAGTTTTTCTGAACACATATAATAGAACAAGTTTTCACTATTCTTATTCTTCCAATAAATATATCATTTTCTAAGCACATTTAATAATCTTTCTATCAAAAAATTAATTGTCATTTAAGGCAAGCGCGAACATCGACCAACTTAACCCGTAAAATATTATAACTAAAACATTATGTTCAATCATAAAAACATACATTCATATTTTTCAATTGTCAACGCAACACTTCGATTAAGTATTGCTCTCAAGCACTTAAGACTTCATTTATGAAAAACAATTACTCTTTTAAAAGTATCGCATATATTCAATAATTGCCTAAAATTCTCATTAACTCCAGGGTGTCAATATATAACTGACCCTTTCTTATTAAAAAGTTAAATTTTGTTTTATATTAAAAAACATATTTTTTTGAGCTGTTTTTCTAATTAAATTTTTTTTAAACAATAATTTTTTTTATAATGGAAATCGAAATTTGAAAAATAGCATTTATTTACATAATAAAAGTCCACTTTGGTTGTTTTTCAAATTTTGAGCACCTAAATTTTCTGATTTTGAATCTTGTAGAATTGAGTGATTTATTATTTTTTAAAAGATCGATTTGTCTTCGTATTGCCTACGTATGGAGCTCCAAAGACATATATATATAAATTTACTTTTAAGCTCTAAAATATAAAAAAAATATTGGAAGAAACCTTATTTCATTTAAACTTGATCAGTTTTATTTACGTCGCTGTATAAATCAACGCCCCCAGATCTGTCTGCATATTGGCCCCTGTTTCCACCTCCTCTGAAGTTACTACTACCTGATGAGCGGTCTTGATAATCTCCTCTTGATGTTCTGTTACTAAAACTCTCCTTTGGTGGAATATAAATTCTAACAGTTAACTCATTCCCTTTAAAATTAACGCCCCTTAGCTTATGTAAAGCATCTTGTTTTTGTGAAAACTCAACAAATTCTGCGATATACATAGTATTATCTTTAACTAGTTGACTGTAAGGTATATTGTAACCGAAATTGTTTTCCAGAAACGCGTCGATTTCTCTTTTGTTTTCAACCGGAGGAATGTTTTCTAAGACCAATTTTAAAGTGTCTGATTTCTTTCTTATTTGGCTTTTAATCCCATGTTGTGGACAATTAGAACAAACTTTACAATTATCTCGTGTTTCAGGAATAAATGTATTGTAATTGCTATTTCGATTGGGTGGTTGTTCCCGATTGAAGTTGTTATAACCTGTATCTACAAAAACCTCATTCCCTGAAAATATGTGTTTTGTATTTAGACAAGCATCGAACGCTTCGTAGTTTTCATATTCTAAGAACCCGGTTGAATTTTTAAAATCTATTTCTCTTATCGGTCCGAATTGCTCAAAATATTTTATCATTTCTTCTCTTGACATATCAAACGGAAATTTTCTAATGTAAAGCTTTGGTGGGATTTCTCCTCTTTCACTCTGAGACATGGTATTTTTTTTTAAAAAAATTATTTTATTCAAAAATTTACATAAATTATTTTTATGCAAAAATTCTCATTATTATATTCTATGCCAAAAATAATAGAAACATTTTGAAAACACATTATACTAAATACAAAAACAAGCTAATTAGAGAAAAAGGCTGCGTAATATAAAAATAAAACAACTGGCTTGTTCTAAAAACACATGCAGGCTTTCGCACACGAGAGGGATCTTCGTAAATTATATGAATTATATTTGAAAACAACAACGGAAATACACTATAAACACATGGTTGTTGAGAAAAAAGATATCCGTAAGCTTCTTCCAAAACAGTGGTTAAATGATACACTAATTAATTTTTATATGGAAATGTTAAAAGATTATTATGCATCATGCAATAATAGGAGAGTTTATGTATTTACCACTTTCTTTTTCACAAAGTTATGTTCAGATTTTGATAATACAGTAGAACTATATCCAGAAATCAATCTCACAGAATACGAACTGTTGATATTTCCTATTCATAAAAATGCTCACTGGACAGTACTTATCTATGGAATGAAAAACAATAAATTAGAATATTATGATAGTTTGGGTGGAAAACTCGGCGATAATGAACTCAAGCGGATAAGAAATTTTCTGTTTATGTTGGGACAAAAATCAGGATTCTGCGCCCCCATCAAATTAAATTTATCAGTTCCCTGTACTCAACAAACTAACAGTTATGATTGTGGGGTTTTCATTTGCTATTTCGTAAAGTATAAATTATTGGGTTTTACAGCCAGAATAACAGATACTGACAGCCAACGTTTGAGGATGAAACTTTTACATGAAATAGCTTCACGTAAGATATTATATCAGCCTCTACACGTCTTCATTAACTAATTGTTTTATAAATATTTGCCTTACCAAATTCTTAATTTCGTTAAGTTTTATTCCAAATTTTTTGTACAAAAAAAGATTCTCTAAAAATATTCAACAATAAAAATACTGAAAAAATTGTTTCAAAAAAAACATGGCCGAACAAACACAAATAACTTTACATACAAAATCGATAAGTCGTCTTGTTTTTAATCCTCAAGCAAATTTGTTCTTTTCAGCATCTAAAGAACCAACGATCGGGTGTTTTGATCTAAACGGACATTTGCTGGGAACATATGATGGCTTAAGAGGAGCGGTTTGGGGAATATCTGCATCACATAACTCACTTATAAGTGGTTCAGCAGATGGAAATGTAACTCACTGGGATTTATATACAGGAAAAATAATAAGTCAGTTTCCAACTGAAACAACAACAAAGGCGACAAAGTTTTTCGACGAAAATATCGTTTTAACAACAACAGATGATTCGTTTAGAAAAAAACCTCAGTTCATCAAATATGATTTAAGAACAAACGAGAAAGAAAGTTTTTTCGTCGAGGTAACACCTTCATCGATTTTAAATTTTCAAAACAACATTGTATTTTCAGATGTAATTGGGAATTTATGTAAATTTGATATCAGATCTTTCGGAAAGATTTTGTCAAAAACAAAAATACATTTCGATAAAATAAATGAATTGAGTTCCAGTCCATGTGGCACTTTTTTTATTTCTTCTTCTTTGGACTGTTCCTCTAAAGTAATTGATTACGATTTTAATGTTATTAAGACCTTCACTCCCGAGGACCCCTGTAATACTTCAGCTATTTCAAGAAACAATGACAAGATATTTTTAGGTGTAGGTATACCTGCACGGGATGTGACTACGTCGTCTGGTAAAGGCAGGTTTGATATCATTATATATGATGTTATTTCAGAGGAACAAGTGGGAGCTTATACTCAACATTTTGCCCCCGTTAATGCTTTGATCCTTCATCCTTCAGACACTTTTTTTATTTCTGGTGGGGAAGATGGGATTATTTGGAAAATTGATTTTCAGGAAGATATAGAAGGAGTAGAAATGACTTGTTTTTAAAACAACAGTGTCGTTTTTAATTATCAATTTAATAAATAGTAGTGGTCTTTTGGTATGATAAATAATAGCTTTAATGAAATTCTTTATAAAAAATAATTTTTAACAAATAACGGTTAGAACTCGCTAGTAAAACCGTTTTTTATTTTTACTTTGATAGATTACTATACTATTTTTTCTTATTGCAGTGTTTTTAGGTTTATTTTATTGTTAGGGGAAGCTTAACATCGTTTAGCGTGTGTTTAACAACTTTAAGGGCAAGTTTAAGATTATTTGGGATAAATATAGTACCAAATAAAAAAAGTAAATAAATATATTAAATTAAAAATTTTAATTTTTTAAAGTTTTTTTTTTCGGTTTTTTTAATAACTCTTTTATATTTTTAATATAATTATTTTCTTTGTTTAACTTTTTTATATGTTATTAAACTTACTTCTAAACGATGTTAAACTTACTACAAGTAATCTTAAACTTACCTTAAACGTTGTTAAACTTACTTCTGATAATATTTAATCTGCTCTTAATGTTGTTAAAATTACGCCAACTGGTGTTAAAATGGTCCCGATAAACACTGTAATATTGTTTTTGCAAACATGTGTCTTTTTTAAATTACAAAGTTAAAACCAAACTTTCAATAACCTTTTACAACATTGTTTTGCTATAAAATTTTTATGTTGTATTGTGTTTTACAAGACACTCGGCCTGCGAATCTTTGGTATACAATTGCACTATTAAGTGATATAACAAATCGAAAAACCAGTGCATAAATTAGCTGTTATTAGAAAAGAACAATTTTTATGACAAAGGAATTTTTTTAATGAACTTTTTGTCGGGTTTTGTGATTAAAAGCAACTTTATGTTTTATCGAAATCTTTATCAAGAAAACCCGTGTTTTTATCAATTTTTTTTAACGCTTAGTCAACTTTGGCGTTCAATATGTGATTATTCAGTAGCTCGCAACTGTCTATTTTCATAAAAAAACGTGAGATTGTCGATACGAAATACAAAAATAAACGTGCTGCACTTCAAGATGTGCAACATTGACAGATTTACTTTTAATAATTTTCATAAATACTATTTAGAAGTTGATGACTTGATAAAAATCTCAATTTTCTCAACGGTTTTGCTTGGAAAAGCGATATTTTGCGTTCTTAATGTTTGTGCTTTTTTTTAGCTAATTAAACAAAACATTAATAATTTTTAATGTGAACACGCTAGCTGTCTAGTTGGTATATTATGTATCTTCTGTGGCCCTCATAAAAATTATTTAAAGAGTGTTAAACCTGCTTTATATTGTCTCGTAAATTTATTAGAGCATATATGTTTCAATCAAAATAAAAATACTAAAAACAAATTAACAAACATATATACAGTGCCCCAAAAAAAAAGTTGAACACTTCAAATAATTGACGTTTAATAAACAAATATTGAGTTTCATAAAAAACCGATTTCATATTTCAAAATAGAATGAAAACCCGTATATGCTTGATACACTCTGTAGTTTAACAATTTTACTAAACATCATCTTATTGTCTACAAAATTTTTTTTTAAAAAAAAACCCAAAAAAAAGTTGAACACTTAAATTTAATAACCAGAATACCTTCCCTTGAATCTTATTATCGATTCAACTCTTCTTGGCATAGAGTCTACTAACTTCCTACATAACTCTAATGGTATCTTCCTTCACTCTTTTTTAATTTTTTCCTTCAATTCATTAACATTTTTTGGATGACTAATTTGTACTTTTTCCTTAATATAACACCATATGTGCTAGATAGGATTGAGATCTGGCGACTAGGATAGCCATTACATTACATCAATTGCATTCTCTTTAAAAAATCCACAACATACCGTGATTTATGCTTGAGATCGTTGTCTTGTTAAAATAAAAAGTCTTCCCCCAAAACTAATTTTTGGCGCGAAATGTTTAGATTTTCGGATAAAATTCTTTTATATTGAAATCTATTCATATTTCCATCAATGAAATGAAGGTTTCATATGCAACTGTATGAGAAACATCCCCAAACCATAACGCTACTTTCACCATACTTAACGGTCGGTACACAATGAGCCTGTTAAACTCTGTATTAGGCTTTCTCCAAACATAAATCTTACCATCTGATCTAAATAGATTAAATTTGGTTCATCACTGTATAATATTGATTTAAACTTTTTTAAAGTCTACGATGACTACCTATTACAACATTCGAACTTATCCTTAACATTTTTAGATGATAATCATGATACCTTTCGTGCAACACGTCCATTAAGACCACTAAAATTCAATGTATTACGAATAGTCTGATCGGTTACACTTTTACCGAAGCTATCTCTTATCATATTTTTAAGTTTGTTAGCAGAAATTTTGGGATTTTTATGTATTTCTTTTACCAATACTTTCTTCTCTTCGTTATTGAGTGAAGAACGACGGCCAGGCCCAGATACACGGCCCATAGATAGATACTTTTTATATTTAATTAAATGATAACTTATCGTGGACTTTTGAAAGAGACTTTTTCTTAGATATTTCTCTGATAGAAAGTTCTTCTTGGGAAAGTTTCAAAATTTCTTCAAGAAACTTCGTAGTCAACTGCTTAAAATCTTGACTCATGGGTGAAAATATATTTAAAAATTAATCAATAGCAATTAACATTTGGGTTTGTTTTCTTAACTAACCAACCTTTTTTTGGGTTTTTTTTAAAAAAAGTTTTTGTAGACAATAAGATGATGTTTTGTAAATTTGTTAAACTATAGAGTGTATCAAACATATACAGGTTTTCTTTTCATTTCGAAAAATTAAATCGGTTTTTTATGAAAGTCAATATTTGTTTATTAAACGTCAATGATTTGAAGTGTCCAACTTTTTTTTTGAGGCACTGTATATTCCAAAGTAAAACAGAATAAAAATTAGTAATCTAGAAAGTTAGATAAAATACAAAAAAAAGTTGAAAATAATAGAAATATTATATAATAACTTCATTGTCATACATTAACATGGCTAGGATATATGAGATATGAAGTAATATTAGCATGGATAAGTGTTTAATTTGCCTATAAAGCCAATGGTGAGACACATAAGATCTATAAAAACTACTTGA
The DNA here is from genome assembly GCA_014805705.1 of Cucumispora dikerogammari. Lineage (NCBI taxonomy): Eukaryota > Fungi > Microsporidia > Cucumispora > Cucumispora dikerogammari. The sequence goes on along the minus strand of SBJP01000005.1, from coordinate 25,917 downwards.
ATCAAAAAAAAAACATAACTTATAAACAAGAATTCAACGTAAAAATAAAGAATTTTACATAGTTTTTAAAAACAAAAAGATTCATAACCTAAGACAAAAATGAAGTAACACACAGACTGCAAAATTTTTTTGCGATGGAAAGGTTGTTTATAGCAGCAGAGTTTTTGAATTGGCCTTCAAAACCCTGTTCGCGTTCAGAATATTCATTTAGTAGGTAAAAAAAGCACTGCTTATCATGTTAATTTATTAATACGCCTACAAAAGCGTCATTTTTTCATATTAATTCTGCCAACTAAATAAGTTACTTATCACTGACCTAAGAGTTAATATTTTCCCGAAAAATAAACTGTTTTTTTTCACACAGATGCGTGAATATTTCTTCAATTTTTCTAGTATTTTAATAAACAAATGTATAGTTTATATTTATTAAAATGAACTTTAGATAATTCAAAAAAACGTGCTATATTTAAGTTACAAAGATTTTTTTAAAAAAATACACTGTAATTAGTTTTAGAAAAAATCGACCATGTTGTCATATATCTTAAAATCTTTTAAATAAATCAGTTTATTTGTATACATTTTCTGCAGTTTTTGATATTATTTTTATTTTTACACTATCCTATGTTTATGTTTAGCCATTTATTCAACACAGATAAGACAAAAAAACACTTTTAAATCGAAATTCTTTTACAAATGTTTTTTTTTTTGCATAAATTAAGCTAAAGAATTTTAGTTGTTTGAGAACAGATTATATTATCATTTTATGAGAAAAATAAGAATAATTCATTTGAGCCTCTATTGAATAGAAAATATTTAAATAAAATCTTTTCGCTTTATAAAGATAAAAGGTTAGTTTAATATAATGTGCTCTAAAAGATAGATTTAGGAAAAAACACATAGATATACAAACCATAATAAAGTAAATGACAATTACAGGTTCTTCGTTCTAAATTATTTATTTCTATTTTAAAAAAGATTTTTCATTATTTCAATTTTCTATTATTCATTATAATTTTAAATAAAAAGTGGAGATATAATAACTTCTTTATTTATTAAAAAACAGTTATATATTTTCGCTTTTAATCACATTTCAAAAGAGAAATAACTTCAATAAACAGACAAAACCACTCAGTTTTAGTATAAAACTATTTATAACAGGAAATCATTTGAATAATTTATGCTTTATTTTAAGTTAACAGTATTGCTGTTGTCTATAAACATATTTGAGTTTATGCTATTTCTTTCACTTTCACCTTGAATAACTTAACGCTTCCCTTTTAGTCTCAAAAAACATAAAATAATTTTATTTAAACTGGATTCGTAGAATCATATTCTTCATAAAAACAATAAACAACAGTATGTGAAACTTTATACGCTGTGTTCGTGTGTGTAGCGTAAACGCTTTTAAACTCAATCAGAACATTATAGATATATACCTAAATTTTCACATGAGAAAAGCGTATTTATAAGTTACTACATAGTTAAATTATAAGAGCAACTTTGTTACACAGGTTATGTTTCATGATATTTCCCGTGTGTAATTAATTTATTAAGACAGGTTGTCATATTTCACTAAATATAACATTGTTTAAATTAGAATAGTAAGAAAACACAGTCTTTTTATGTCGATAAGAAGTGACTTGTTTTATGTTTCATTGTTTTAAGTGATTTAGATAAAGCTATGTATGAATTAGAAAACATGTTTTTGTAAAGAAAAAGTTTTTTGTTTTACTTTTTAACGTTTCTTTAAATACTTTTTGTGTATTTGATTAAATTTTTGTCAGGGAAAGTTGCCTGTATACGAAAACGGGTTAATTTAAAGACCGAAAATATTTTTATTTGCTGAATCCCTTTTAATTATTGAGAGCGCGTAGCGTGAGACTCGCGTCATTCAAGCGACAATGTTTTTTTTCGTTAAAAAGTCAAAAATAATTTCTTACAAGATTACTAGATTGTCAGTTGATGTCAAATGAAAGGTTTGTTTTTTGTTTGTTTTATTTTTAAAACCCAGACGATTTTATACCAAATATATATTTTTAATATAAAGACCCACGGATAATCCGAAGTTTGCTAATTGCGCTACAAATAATGTTAGAAAAAAAATATATTATTTTAATCGATCAAAATTAAGTCTTAAAAATAATCTCAGCAACTTGTCTAGTATATATATTCCCTCCCTCCCTTCGCCAAATATAATTTAATTAAGAAAAAAGCTATTATAAATTAATTAAGCGAAAATATTTAACTGAAAACAAGCCAAAATAACCAAAGTTTATTTTTAATTAGCAATAAGTAACTGAGTAGTTCATTTATTTATAAATTTTGTGTCGTTAAGCGGAAAACCCGGTATAGAAGAGTCATTTAATTTTTCCTTTGCGGTTGTTTATCTTTTTTATCGAGATCGAGAGTTTGTTTCTTTTCGTTAATTGAGAGCACATAAACGACACTAATATGTTTGTTTACGTCGTTTTGAAGCAATAAATTAAAAAATTACTGTATAAAATTTTGTTTTTTACTTAAATATTGTCGTTTAATTAATTTATAATACAAGTTTTTTAATTGTGATTATAGCGTATTTTATTTAATAAAAGCTATAATAGAATATAGGAAACTACTATCTAGGCAAGTATCAAAATCTGTTTTTTTGAAAAAGAATTGTTTTTAAACTTCAAAAAAACATATTTATGAATAACATTAAAAACAAGCTAAAAACTAAGATGAAATTAATCAAGAAAACTAAAAAAAAGTGCGATATTTGTGTTAGTTGCAAGTCCAACAATCAGCATTTTATATGGATTCTGCCGTGTTCTTCGATCTAGTATAAAATAGAATATCAAGACAATGAAGCCAGTTTAAGGCAACATTTCGTTTTTCTATATTCGAACTATGTTTTATTATATATGAAAACTGGCTGCTATACTGAGATTTTTTTATCAAAAAATTTATTCAAATATTTCATTTAAAATGAAACCTCAAAAAAAACTAATATATTTATTTTTTTTAATTTACAAAACAATGTGAAGATTAGGTCTGGTCTTTCAAAAAAAGCACAGTTTTAGTTTTTAACCAATAGTATATTATGGTGGATTATCTAAAATCGCTTTAAAAAAAACTAAGAATTAATTTTCGTTTATTTTTATGAACCCGCCGACACGGGGGACTGATACAAGTATCAAAATCATACAATAAAATAATTGGAAATTGAAAAGCACATTATATGTAAACTATACTATACACGAAACATGAACTTGTTTTTTCTCTTTAACACAAAAAAATTTAAATAAAACTATCTGATAAAATTAGATAAAACTATTCCATGAAGAATTACATAGTTCGATATAAAAAACATGAAGGAACACATCTTTGCCGTTCAAACAAAGGGCCAATCGAAGTCCCCATAGACTTAAACATCCCGCCTGACACAAAAATAATTTTCAATAGTGACACTTATTTTTTGATACACAATCAGACAATACAGATTTACGATATCGAGTTCAATTTCCAATATAAATTAAAAACTACTTCGGCTATAAAATGTTTCGATACAAGCGGAAAAGACACGGTTTATTCAGACGATAATCACATTTTCATTTCAAATATAATGACTACAAATAAATTTAATATACCAGGGTCGTTAATAGGAAAAAATATAACAGAGTTTAAATTTATTTCCGGAAAACGAATTGCTGTTTATTTAAATAAAAACCTTTTAATTTTTTCTGAGGAATTAAAATACGAGACACAAATCAATAATATAGACTGTTTCGATTGGGATCCAACTCTCAACTTGTTTATTTGTGGCAGAGATGAGATGATTTATTTTTATTCACCAAATGGTTTACAACACAACGAAAATTATCACTTGAGTGATTTAATTGATAAAGAAATCTCATATGTAAATTACGAAAACATTAATATTTCATTAAAACAGGAAATAAAGAAGAACAGCCGCATTAAAAAGATTTTCAAGCAAAATGAATTAATAGTTGTTCTGGCTGAGAACATTTATCTGTTTTATATAATGAACTATAAGATTTATTATAAGTGTTTAATTGATGAAAAACAGCTATTTATTACTCAAAACGGATCAGAAAACGGCATAGAATTTAATGCTAACACATTGTCTATAATGACTAAGGCGGTTGTAAACGAAATATTTTTTATTTCTGAAATAGCGTGTTACACTAATCATTTAATATTAATAGACAGGGACACCTACATTACAAGTTTTAAAGAGAACACTATACCTCTGCCTTTATATGAATATAAAATAAATCTCCATATAAACAGTCTTTGTTCAGTATATGACAGTTTCGCGCTATTGGCAAAGTCCGATTTGTTTATTAACAACAAGCTGTATGATTTAGAAAAGTCGTTCGATGAAATATTTTTTGTGAACAATACTTTGTATTTTAGAACGAAAAACGCTTTTTATTTTAATAATAATGAACATAACTTGGAGGAAAACGGTAGCCTCTTAAACAAAAACATATTAAGAGAAAATGAGAACATTATTAGAACATTCACTACAGAAAGCAGAACAATATTCGTTACAGACGCTTCGAGGGTCATTGACGGAGAATATATTATAGATATTTCATGTAAGAAGAACCTTAATTTCTCATATTCAAAGCGAGCATATCTAATTCATGCTGACAATATAGCACATATTCATGTCAATTATAAACATTTCATTTTAGCAGGCATTAAATCTGCGATTCTTTATAAAAAGTGGTTGGTATGTCTTGCCAGAAACTACTTGTTAATATTCAAATGCGAGACAGCAGAAATATCTACGTGTGAACCTGATAAAATATCAGAAAAAACAACTGGGACTAAACATGCCAACGTTGATTTTTCAAGTAAACGATATTTAACAGAAATCCTTAAAATAAGAATTATTCGGATCAGTAATAACAGTGAAATGTGTCTTAAATTGGAGTTAATACATGCTCAAGAAATGTTTGAGGTCTGTGAAATTGTAAGTTGTTTCAATTATCAAATTCTCTTATTTATTGAAATAGGGAATTTTGAAACAATCTACCCCAAAGTATTACAACAGGTAAAGATCGGGAATGAAATAGAAAGTTTATTGGATGATAATCCACTATTAGAAAATTTGGCTATAGGACCAGCTAGGTTTAATAGCTCGGATACACAATTCAAAACACCTATGCAAAATAGAGAAGAAAAAAATTTTAATAAAATATTTCAAGACTTAAAAAGGGTCCAGATACCCATCGGAATTGTTAAAACTTACGAAAAGTATCCGTCGTTTAAACAGATATTATTAAGGTCTGAAGACAAATATAAACTAGAATATTTTCAAAATGAAATGAAGCTCAAAGACATTCGTTTTGACTATAAACAGAGACAGACATTAGAACAGTTTTTATTTAAAGACGGTAGGAACTTTTTACACGACGATGTTACTCAACTCTACATTCTCAAAAAAGACAAAAATATAGATCTGGAAACAGACATAAATACGGAAATTTTATTTGATTTTATAAGGAATTCCACTTCTGATTGCGTTCCTATTTATTTAATATTTTCTAACTTGTTTTCTCTTGCAATAAGTTTTGCGTTTAAATTTAATCTCAAAAATATTAGAACAATAAGAAAGTATTTAGACGATAATATGTTGTTCAAACACGCTTTATTAACTTATGATTTAAGTGTAATTAATTATATTTGCAAATTGCTAAACAAGAAGATAGAGTTTCCATACGAAGGATGGACTCTTCGTTATAAAATAAATGAGTTCTTGGAAGACTATAAGGAAGCCCTTTTTTGGATTAATGACGTTAGTTTGGAAAAGGAATTCATTAAACATAGAAACATATTTGAAACGAGCTTGGAGTGTGAGTTCAAAGAAGAAGCGCACAAATGTTCAAAAACCTGTAAATATTTTGAATATCACGAAATATTGACAGAAAAGAGGCCGGTGAACTTTTATAAGAAATTTTATGCAGAGAATACAACAGCAGAAAAAGCCCTAAAACTCTCTTTAGAATGTAAAGATCTTGAGATGTCAATAAACTATGCTATAGAAATTTCATTCATTGATATTATCTGTGGTTTACTTAAATATTCGAATATATGTGATTCATTGAAACATAGAATCGACAGCGAGCGTATTTTAAAATGTCTAATAACAAACCTTGAAGAACGAGAAAGATTTAACGATCTCGGAAACCTGTTTTTAAGGCGGGGGGTTTTACAAAAAGCTATAGAAAACAAACTAAAAGCCTCTAATTATTCCGAAGTCTTAATGTGTTTAGAAATAGACATACAGAAATTAATAAAATTAACTAAAGAAGAACCGTGGGAATTTAAAATTTTAACTTTCAAAGAGCGGTTTGAAACGTTCGATGTAGAAGAAGGAGAGTATTTATCTAAAGAAGAACGAGATGCTGTTTATATTTGTTTAATTGGTTTGATTAAGTCGGATTTTGAAAATACAAAGTCTCAGGTTTTTGATGTTCTTGACAAATATAAGAGTTATTTTAAGAAGTTTGAGGCTTTGAAAGAATTCGTTGAAGCCGATGAAATGTCGATTTCTAGTGTTTCTTCTATTTCTCAGGTTAAAGGCTTAAAGGGAATTAAGAGGAAACTTGTGAGATTGAAAATCAAAGAAAAGGATTTGCTTTCAAGGTTTTTATGCATGCATGATATTTGCAAAATACCTGAATATAAAATTTTGTTGAAAAATGAACTCAAAGACTTAATTTATTTTACTAATCAGTTTTATGATATGAGTGTTCTGTGTGATGATATTATTGACAAGTAACCTTTCCAATTAACTCTTGTAAAACTCAACATGCTCATAAATCAGTTAATTGAATGAAAACACATATTTGCCTCCAGGCGAGATCTGCCAATCCAACTTACCTTCCATCACTTTCTCCACAATAGCGGCTCTCACTGAAAACACATCGGCATTTAAACCCCTTGTCGCAGAGATACACTTAATAAACTCTTCATAGCCCTCAAAAACTGACGTCTTAAAAAACTCGGCGATTTCACGCTTAGGGAGTATAATTAGTTGAGAAATAAACTTTTTTAGCATCTCTTTTGTAATTAAATGTTCTTTGTGCTGCATTATTAAATAATGTATCGAATTTATTCTTAAGTCAGTTACGTTAATAATAATTTTATCCAAAAAGAATTTTTTGTTTATTAGTTGTTTTTTATGCATAATTTCCAGTTCATTTAAAAAAGCTGTTAATTTTAACTCGTTTGTTTTTGTAATTCCGTCTTTACAAAGAATCAATATTTTATTTCTTAACATATTAATATTTATAGCCACATTATTTTCTATTATTAGGTTTATATCAGAATTTTCATCAGAAGATGCTGCAGTAGGGCCAGAAAATGTATTATTGTCACAAGGAGATGTGTTGATCTCGACGGGGTTTCTGCTGCAAGAAAGCACAATGTTTATATTTAAAAAACAATAACAAGGAGAAGACTCACATATACACTTAAGTATTTCTTTGTTCCTGATTTCTTCTAATTCTCTCAACTGTTTGTTTATCAGTTTTTCATTTTCAGTAATTAGTTGGTTTCTCGGTACATGACACTTTCCTTTGTTTATGTTTTTGAGAAGCCTTTTGTTAAGTAACTTTTTACTCGGTAATTTTATGGCTCCTCTTCTTTGCATTTTTACTCGTTGGACGGTCTTGAGTTTTTTAGACATGTGTATTTCTTATGTTTTTTTTAATAATGGAAAAAATTAGTATTTTAAATAATAAATAATGAATCCGTATTTAGACTTTAAATATTAATAGTACTGTTTTTCTAACGTGAATTGAACTAATAGGTAACGTTTTTTCTATTGTTCCATAATGGAATGTTCCGTAAATTAAATCCTTTAAGATTTTATATAACAAGATATGTCGTTTATTCAATAAAAATAATGTCTTACTAATTTTTATTAAAAAAAATAATTTTTTAATACGTTTTATTATTCGTCTAAACTAAACAAATTTTGAGTCTAGAAACAGTTTCTAAAGCCAAATCTTTATTGGAATTAGTATTTTTTACATGAAATTTGGTTATAAAACAGTTTTTAAAAGAAAAATTTCATGTTATTTTGCGTGATCTTTATTTCGTTTTCTGTTTGTTATTGCTTACTAGTCCGAGCGCTAGATAAACATATTCACTGAAATACTGAAACATTTGGTGAAGGCTTTAAGTCGGATTATTTTATTTTACCCTGAGCACTTTAGTGAGGGAGAAATAACTTATTTAACAAGAAACTTGCAAAGCAAAAAAAATTGTGTAGTTTTTATTTTATTCAAAAAATAATATACAGCCGAATATAAAAACACACAAACGAGAGACATGAAAGAACTTGACTATTACGACTTTCTAGACAAAGCACTGAACTTAACTCGTTTCGCACCCTTCAAATTACATCCTCTTTTTAAACAAATTTTAGAAATAACTCACAGTCTCGAAAAACAGAAAATAAAATACAGACACAAATTCAAAAAACATTTATTGAACAATAATCCATCAATTAGCAGAAAACAAATAGAAATGACAAAGATAAAACAAATAGAAAACAAAATCAATTCGAAAATGACACAAAAACAAAAAAAAGTCGAAAAGTTATTTAATTTTATTAAAGAAATACATGGCGAAATATTTAATTCTCCAGGAATTTCCAATTTGCCCGAAATAACTAAACCACTTAAGACTACTTCTTGTTTTGTTGATACGGGTTTTACAAGAGAAAACCCCAATAAAAAAGAAATTGTCTGTGTTTGTAAAAAGCCTTGCTATGGAATTATGGTCTTGTGTGAATCAGATCTGTGTCAAGTTGGGTGGTATCATTTAAACTGTACAAGTCTTAGGAAACCCCAGAAAACGGCGTGGACATGTAAGATGTGCAGTTCTGGAAGGATATTTAAATGATAGGTTTTTTGATTGTCGTTCATTCTTATACAACAATAAAGTAAATATAAAATAAATGTGAACGTCTATATATTTGAATTGTCTGGTTTTAATTATTTTGGTTGTCTTTTTTTCAATTAATCATCGAGTATTTGTCTATAATAACTTTCAAAATTCAAAACTTCAGTCATTCCGTACAGAATCGGAATCTCTATTTTTTTTTCCAAAACTCTCAATGCTTCATTTTCTAAAAAAGTTCCTCCTCCAATTTGATAAACAACTATTTTTTCCACATTCTCATATTCTATTCCTTCTTCATTGACGATTTTGTTTAAATATTCATTTACTGTCTCAGAAATTGGTAACTTGAAGTTTTCAATAAGTAACTCCTTTATGTTTCCCAGGACTCCGCTTAGTATTTTCCTATAAGGGCTTTCTTCAACCTCATTTAAACAACTATATGGTTGGCTTTTATATTCTTTTATTAATGCTGTGATAAAAGAATAATCTATTTTTCTTTCATTTAAAATTGCATAAATTACTTGCCTTAAATTGTCATTTAAATTCTCATTGCAAATCAAAATCGCTGCAAATCTTAAAAAATCCTTGTCAGAAATCGTTGACATGTTTAACACAATTTGTTCATTTATTTTATTTATCGGAATATTTTCATTTGTATAGAAGTCGTCTAATCCTCGTTTTTTGATAGTTTCTACTGTCTTTAAGCAGAGACTCATGTGATTAGAAATATATTCCTTTTTGTTGTTTATTCTAAGGGAGTCTTCCAAGTGCGTTTTTAAATCTAAACTCTCGTTTTTTTTCTTTTCATTCATTTTAGTTTCTTTTTGAGCTATCTGTGTCTTTAACTCTTTAAAAGCTTTGTCAATGTTTTCTGCAACCTGTGGAAAGTGTAAATTAGAGTTTTTTTGCCAAAATTCATCATTTTGAGTAAAAATGATATTTTTCTCTTTCTCTTCTTCTTTTTTTGTATCGGCGCTTTTTGAGATATTGGATGAATTGGGGATTGTTAGGTTTAATACTACTCGTCCCTTTTCTATATTATATAAATCATGTAACAGCCCATTATATGTCCAGTTGTGCTTTATTGGAGAAATTAAATCTTCCCTCCTGTCAATCAAAATTAGTAAAGTCTTCATATATCCGTTACTCTTAATTATGTCTCTGTTTTTAAACATAGTTACTAACTTACTTTTTATTTTATGAACTTCATTATTCTGCTCATTTCCGGTTATTAATGGTTCAGTGTTTAACGTAAAAAACAAAGAAAATAATGAATTTACGACCTTCGTACATTCAGGTTCTTTCATTGACTTATGAATTTCAGAACTAAACATATCCTTTTGAATCATAAAATAGTCTAAATACCCATCGAACACTTTATTTACGCCACTTAATTTCTCTTTATTAATTTCATTAGTAAATTGTTTAATCTCGTCCTTATTTAAATAATTAAGAAAAATGTAATTATATTCTTCATATATTCCGTTTCTTAGATCGCTAATAAGCGCAGGCAGAGTTTCGGGTGTCGTGTTGATAAAATAAATGGCACTAGCAGGCAATTTATATCTATTGTTTTCTAATAAATATATATTTACTATGTTATATTCTCTTAATTCTTCGTTATTAAATAAAATGTAAATTATTTTGTGTGTATCTTTATCAAGAATTAAAGCGTTCCAAGAGTCTTTAAATACGGAAAAGAGACGTTTAATAGTTTCCTTTTGTAAGTCCTGTGGGTTCGTTTTATTGTTAAGTGTGTCGAGGAGTTTGGTTTTAATTTTATTGACTTTGGTTCCAAAGGGAGGAGGTGTGTTTTTTGGTTTATTCATGGTACATTTATTTCATTTTGTTATTCGAGTCTTTATTTCTGTGTGATCTCTGTCTTTGCATTAATTTTTAATGCGGATATTTTACAACGACTTGTTAACCACAGAAATAAAGAAAATTGTTTCTCACAACAAAAACTAATTAACTTCTTATTTCGTGAATTTTTCATATATATTAACAATTAACTCGAGCACCGAAATATACCTAGAAACGAATGCTGTTTTTACTTTCTTTATGTGTTTAATAAGTTAATAAGTCAATTATGAAAAAAAACCGACAACGGCTATAAAAACAGTTGGGTTTTCTATTGGTTTTAGTTATAACATAAACAAGTTGTGCTTTTTAAAAATATTCAAAGAGCAAAAGTACGATTTAGTTTGAAAACAATGCACGGATTTTTTTAATTTTAGTTAGTTCACATTACATAGCTTGTGTGGTTTTATTATTGTTAATCTTTAATAAGTTTTTTTAAGAAAAAATTTTAAAAGAAACCTGACGACTTTTTTTTTAAATGTAAATGTATTAAAAAACGAAGAATAACAAAACTATAATTAAATCATTATATTGTGGAAAGTAGAAATGTTTCTTTAAACTACATTTTTTTATGTCTCTTATTCACCATGTTTAGTCATAAAGTTTTTCAAACCCACCAAAAGTTAAAAGTTTTATTTTTTAAAAAAACTGTATTTTCTTTAGTAATAACCCTCGCATCGTCTCGAATAATAATGTTTGTTTTTTACAAGCCTTAGTTTGGTTACTCTTATTTTATATACGAGAACAGGTCTATGAATTCTACAGCTGTTATTGTTTTTTAACAAAATGCACTTCATTTATTTTAATAAAAGTTAGACTTATTTCATTAAAGGGGAGTTTCAGATCAACCAAAGAAATTTTTTAAAAATATTAAACTAACATTTAAATTTAGAATTTCAATTCATTTCGAAATTTACTTTTTTGAATATAGACTTTGAGTTTTTTATTTTCGTCTTTACGATAATAAAAAAGAGAAAAACATATAGTTTTTTTTCAATAACTGTACGGTAAAATGCTGACTGTCATATTATACAATCAACGATAAATACAGCTTATTTAAAGAACTAAGTTTAATAAAATGAAATAACATTTAATCCCAGTTTTATTAACCACAATGATATATGTAGGTCTGCTAATCGAGCTCTATGTTTGACGAAAAAAAGAAATATATGATCTTAACATCGACCAAACATGCTAAAATGTCTTTGGTTGAGGGGAAACACTTTTTACGTTATTCTCATTTAAAATATTATTAATATCTTTATATTGGGAAGATGCCCTATAAGAAAACAGGTTTTTTGTTTTCATAAAAAGCTTTTATTGTAAAAAAAACAACGTTTTCTATACAACAAATATTTTTATTTACAACAATGTTTATATAAAAAAGATTATACATCTATCGCAATGTTTGCATTTAAGCGAAAATCTGTACATTTATCGTAAGTCAGGATTTTTATAAAAAAGTTTCTTAACCAAATTTTAAGAACAATTAAAATGTTGATATTAAACATATTTTTCAAAAATTTTTATAAAAACGTTGATTTATTATATAATTCACATAGTTGATACAGAAAAAAATAATGTTAAAAATCTTCTTTTGATTGAAAGTCGTTATTTTTAATTTCTTTAAAAACCTGAGATTTTTTTGTTTAACAAGTTTTTTTACACTTTACGTTATGTAAACATATCTTTCCTAATAAAGTTAATATAGTTAATTTGTTCAACTTGGCGTTTGAGACAACCAACGGTTGAATGTTGTATTTATTGTTGCTTGGACCATCTTTATCTGTATGTGTATTTATGTTTCTATCTTATAACCAATATACATAAACTAAAACAGAACATACCGGTTTCGACAGCGGCGTTATACGCGAATAAAACATTTGTTTTTGTGTTAAAAAACTCAGACTAATTATAGTTTTTTTAATTCAAACTAGCAAAGTAAAAATTCGTGTTATCATTCTGATTTGTTTATATGCGGCAAGTTATATTTTAATAAAAAATTGTTACTAGTGAATGGCAAGATGAAGGCAGAGTAGTAGATTTAATATTTAATATTGAATTATTATAGTTTTTCATGTAAATAAAAAACCTGACTCGCTCAATTACACTCCATATAACAAATAAATTTACAGAGAAAGAAACATAAAACTTAATTCTAATTAAATATAAAACCTCGTTTTTCAAGTCAACTCAGCATATACGAGCTCTCTCATCTTCTTTAATTTGTCTGTTGTTTTTTTTGAGTTGGTAAAGAATATTTGACCAAAAATCTAAAAAAAATTTTTTCCTTGATATAAGAATAAAACAAACATTGTCCTTTCTAACGAAAAGTGACTAAAACCTTGAATATAAAAGCGTTTTAAACAATGAAAAACCTCTATTAATGATTATTCGTCTCTATGTTTTATAAAAAACCCGACTTATTTAAAAAAAAAGAGTACTGTTTTATAAAAAACCCGACTTATTTAAAAAAAAAGAGTACTGTTTTATAAAAAACCCGACTTATTTAAAAAAAAAAGAGTACTGTTTTATAAAAACGCTTAATTGAGATAAATACTAAGTAAAATGTAGTTGTGAAACATCTTTAATTTATCTAAAACAGAATATGTCTATATCGAAAACAAAACAGCAATAATGCCTGGTCTCACAGCGCAACTTCCAATCGACTTGAACCATGAAGTGGGTCTTCATCACAAAAACAGATCGCCCTAGACTCTCAAGTGTAGTTGAACTTTAATTCGTTTTATTTACAAGCTCTCAATAGTTTATATATCTCGAGATATATTAATTTTTGATAAGACATTGTCCTGGGTTATACACAGCATGTTTATTTATTGTATATGACTAAGATCCTTGTTGTTATCGATTGACTTCCTTATATTATAATTAAAAGTAGCTGGTTTAATATGCCCACTGATTAAAAAACGATCACGAGATCTATATCCACGTGTATACTTAAATATTAAACATATAAACATAGAAAAACAAATGAAAATCATTAAAAATATAATTCGATCCTTTCCGTCTTTATGCCTCTTCTTATATTTTATTACTTCTTTATTCGTCATTTCAAGATTATTATTTATAGTACTAATATGAACATCAACTCTGTCAATTTCAGATTCTTGTGAAATTAAATGTGTTTTTAATTCATGAAGCATAACATTTATATTAAAAAAGGTTTGCCTTATTTGCTTATTTTCTTCAGATGTTTCATATACTTTAACATCAACATCTTTTTTATTCTCAATGCTATCTATAATTTCATCAAAAAACACAATTTCTTTTCTTTTTACTAAATACGTTTGCTCTAGAAACTTTAAGTCTAACAATAATTTTTGATATTTTTTACTTAAATAGATAACTATGCTATTTTCAAGATCTTTTGGAAAAATAATTTTAAAACAGCCATCAAAAAATCTGCAACACTCGGCCTCCTTTATTCCGAATTTTACTTTCTGACAATTTAAAATTCTTTTTTTGTATTCTACATTATCAATTAAATTCTTGAGTTCTTTTATTAAGAGCTGTAAGTTCATACGCTTTTTATTTAAAGATAAAGTTTTTTCTTTTCTACCTGAAAAACTCGGCAGATATTTTAGTTTTTGTAAATTTTCTATTTCTTTCAAGTGTATTGCGCATTCTTGAAATCTAAATAGAATCTCATCAACGACTGTCTTGAAATTAAAGGTTTGAAGTTCACGTTTTCTTAATATTAAGAATTCTGCTGTTTTAGAGACAATCATGTTCGATAATATAAAAAAGAGCCTTTGAATATTTAAATCAAAACACTAAGATCATAAATCATAAATCAATTTTTATTTCCAAAACAATAATACCGTGAAATTATATTGTAGTTACTATACGATCAAGTCCGAGAGACACTTAAAGTAGCTAATTCATTTTCTAACTTTTCGGAGAGTCCTTCTATAGAATTATCGGACACTTCATTTATATAATCATACGCTAAATCATAGAAAACCGGAACATTAGGAATCACATATTTTTGATTTTTGATTATCTCATTGATTTTACTTCTCAATGAAAGTTGAAACTCATTGAAATTGATTACGTTGTTTTTGCCTAATTTTTCAAGCAAATTTTCAACATTTTCGCTTTCTGACACAATTGCATAATTTATATTTTCTATTTCGACGTTTCTAACCATCAAGTAATTTTGTATTTCAGCATAGATATTTGAGATTGTCCTGTAAAACTCCATAAATTCTTTTGTGAGTCCTAAATTTTGATCTAAAAATTCTTTCAATATATTCACGGCATTATTTATATCTTTCCACCCGAAAGATTTATTAATTGAATTTTTCAATCCCTTGTTATCAAAAGAAGCCAGAAAGTTCTTTACTTTTTTATTTGTTTTTTTAAACAATAAATTTATTTTATTGACTTTATAATTAACGGATCTCTCGTATGAATTACCTTTTAAAGGAAAGCCGTTCTGAAACAGTTCCTTTTCATATTCTGATTCAAAAACCAAATTAATTCCATGCCAGGGTATAGTTATTATGTTATCCTCAACCTCGGTATTTAATTCTTTACAACACGTAAGTTCCATAAACTTTAGATCAGTTAAGAATGAATCATATAAAATCATTTTGGGTTTAATTGTTTTAATGAGTTCGTAGGCTTTTTTATAATCTTTTCTCTTATATGAAAACATTATCTGAGCATATTTAAAGTGTAGATCGTCTCTATTTTCATTACCAATAATTCTTTTGAGTTTTTTTAATTTTATCTGAAGTGGTTTGTTCTTCGTTTGTACAGAGATATCGATTAAAAGAAGTTCAATAATGAAATGTGTTTTAAATGAAACCATTTTGTTGAACTTGGATAGATTTTTAATGTAGTTGTAATAATATTGGGTGTTTTCTGTACTGAAATTATATTTCTGTCTCTTCTTTTCTAAATATTCAATTATATTCATGGGTATTTTTTTTATTCATCTACCGTTTTAAATTTATTGTTTGCTTTTGTTTTCAAATGATTAAGAAAAGATGTTACAAATGCTATTTGAAAGCAATTTTTTTTAATATACGGCTTTAATTTAAGTATATAATTATAGTTATATTTATAATCAAAAGGTTATGTTATGATTAAACGCACTACACGATTGAGTTTATTTTTTATAAAAAAAACAACTTGATAATTGAGATACAGTTTTATATAGATTTTGAAAACTTTTCATGTCAGAGACTCAAGAAAAGAGCCACAGCGAGTCGAAGTAAAAACGTCTTTTTTAGAAGTTGTCGCTATGAAGGAATAGTAACGCAGCATATAGTTTGAACTTAATGTCTTGTTTAAAAATCTTGCGTGTATTAATTAATAGATAAAAATTTTTTTTAAAAACTGGAAATTAAAGAAATAAAAAATGTTTTGGTTTTTTTATGCTTGCGAAAATCAATTGTGTGTTCGAGAATTTTAGATGAAAGTTGCTCTTATGTCGCTTATGCAAACAATATTGTGTGTATTCAAGGTTTCATTTCAAAGCTCCTCTCTCGTTATGTGTTTTCCATTTATTTAACTTCATTTAATTTTGTTACCGTTGTAAATATTAAAAGACTAGGGCATTTTTTCAATAAGTATTTAAATACACGAGCGCAGCAAGAATATTTTACGCTGGTCGGTGTCTAAAACATTTAAAAAAAATATATGAATTCAAGCGAGCTTTTGCTGTTATAATAAAACTATAATACTTTATCTGTGTTTTTTAGAAAATTTTTTTTTATTTTTTTATCAACTTAGAAATTTTAATTTGATTTTTCTGATCGATTAAATCGTCTATTTTGTAAGCAAACATGCGTATCGTTAAAATTTGTGATCGTTAGAAATTGTGTTAAGATATTATAGTGAAAAAACTCTCTTCCAGGCTTTCTTTAATTAATGGACTTCGCATTAGAATTTGTGCTGCGTTATTTTTAAATGTTTAATTTAATTTTACAGATAAAATAACTTAACACAAATTCTAACAGATGATATGTCAGAAGTTGAAGTAAGTTGTCTTAAATGACTATTTTAATTTTACACTTAAAAAAACATATCACAAATTTTGACAGTCGACTAATAAAAAAATCTATTTTAACAAAAAGAAAAGAAATTGGATTTTGTAAAGAGTATCATTAAGTCTAAGTATTGATCAAGTCTTATTTATGTTTATGTATCATTTGCTAAAACGAAAAAAGTTAATTTTAGGGAGATATGAATGTTATGTCTAAATAAAAAAACAATTCGTTAAAAAGACCTATTAATAAGCTTATAAAAACGAAAATTGTCGCAAGAAAATATAATATAAGTTTTTAGAAAACTTTTAAATTTTAAACTCTACAGGGTAGTGCTTTAGATTTTTTTATATTTTTATCTCTTGATCTAATGTATTTTTCAAACATGTCACAAACACTCTATGTTTTTGAGTGTTATTAGACTTATATTTGGGGTCTACGAAGTTACGCGAGTGATTTATTTTCTCGTGCAAAAACCTAATATTTTTTACATTAAGATGCCCTTTCCAATAAGCTGTCATTATAAGGGTGTCTTATTTAATGTATTTTGTGATTATATTAATAGGTTAATCACATCTCGTCTTAAAACTAACTTTAAAAAAAACTTTTTTGAATTCCTGAAATTCTACTAACACATCATTTATTTTTAAATATTCTACCTTTCTGGTTCTTTCTTTTGCTCAAAGAAATTTCATCTATTTCCACAATTTTACCAAAACATCTCTAATCTGCTTCTTTTTTTTAACTATTATAATCTTTCTTATTATTACTAAAACAGCACTAATGGATGAATAAACAACATCATATTTATGCTTTACCTGTTTTATAATAATTTGTTATCATCACTCATATATAATCATATTTAATTTCTAAAGAGGGAGAGATCTATATTAATAAAATATGATGAAGTTCGCAATTTTTTTATATTTATTGTAACTTGACTTTAAACAAACTCAGATAAAACTATCGCAGCAGTGATGAGTGGTTAAAGCTATCTTTTTTTTTTACGTTTTTTACAGTTCAAAGAAGACTTTAAAAAAACTATTACATAGCATAAGAAACCGCGGTGTCAAAATCTTTGATCTTTTCGTAAAGAGATGTCTGTTTTTCATGTTTTTTTTAATTTTAATATAATTTTCTCACACCCTAAAATCAAATCTTGTCATTAAAACATATATGTTTTTTCTTGATATTTTTTACTGTTATTAAGATAAATAAATAAAGTGTTTATTTGTTCTTTTGAGATAGAGTATTATTATGTAAAAAAAATATTTTACTCTCTTAAACATATATTTTTTCACAGATTTTTTTTGGTTAAAAACGAAACAAACGGAATTTTTTTGTTTTAGATAGCGAGTTGATTAAATCAGAGGGTTGTTTGATTGTAAAAACAAAAACTTCGTTGTTATGCCGCTTATATTACAAAAAAAAGATAAAATAAATATTCTTTATCTAATTTTTAAAAAAAAGTACGAGTACTCTCTTTTCTTGTGTTGGGTTTGCATCGTTGTATATTGAAGCATAACCGTTGTTAAATAAGCGTATAACAAACGTCTCTTTAAAGTAGTTTCTCCCGAGGACATGTGTTTTTTTTCTAAACTTTGAGTTAAATTACCACGCTTAAAGAACTTTATTTCCCACAAACAAATCAACCAAGTTTATTCGTGAAACATATCATATGCTCGCTGGTGATAATTACATATTTTGCAAAGTGGTTCTACACTCGCTATTTTTTAAATAGTTTATTATGGCTGATTCAGTTGAAGTTTAAGAAATCATGTTTTAAAGAAGACGAAAGATAAAATACTAGTTGCTTTGTGTTTGACAGTGTTGAACTGCAAAATAATATCGTATAATGCGACTATTCATTTTTTATTCTTCGGGCTAAAAAACTTTGTTATGTGAGACTTCAGGTTTTTATTAAATTGCTTAATCTGATCTTGACTATGTGGTCGATGCAGAGCCTCATGAACAGATTCCGTCTACATTTTACATGTAATATATTCTTGAACTTGTTGAGTGTAAATTCACTCCCGTTATTCAAATGAAAAATTTATCACGTACCTTTTCTTCGTTTAACTCTTTTAATGCGTTTAAAAAGTCTTCTCCTGCTTTGTTATAGATGTTCTGTACTAATCAAACTTTGAAAAAGCTATCTATCAATGTAAAAATATACTTGATTTCGCTATTAATATTCGAATATTGTGATAAGTAAGGCAACCAAAAAAACGCATTTATTTTTTATTTTTATGGCATTTAAAAATTTATAAAAGGCATTTGAAAGTTTCTAAAACGGCCGTTTCATATTATTCGTTAATTTAGCTTTGTTATTTTAACGATAGTTTAATATAGTAACGATATTATTTATATCATTCGAAAACGCCAAATAAACTAAATTATAGAATAAAATACCCTTTATTATAATTTTTTTTGATTTATTAATAGAATAATTTGTTTTTATTGCTTTTTTTTTGTACAACTCAGTATTATCAAAATTTAAAGAGCAATAATAACTCGCATTTTTTAAACTGAAAAACAACCAAATTCGTTTCTACACACTTATATATAAAGGTTCAAATATTGGTTTGAAACTTCGTTCTAAAAAAACATTAGAAAAACACAGTTTTTATAACAATATTTATTTATGCATACTTACACAAAACCCACTTTGAAAACAAAACCATCTATATGTTTTAATGCTACTATAATTAAAAGTTTAAAAACGTACTATTTTAATTAAAAGGTTTTTTATTTTATTGGAGAAAAGAGGGTTTTATGATATTTTATTGAAAGAAAGGCATTTATTGCATTTAAACTGAAAAAAGGCTTTTATGGCACTTAAATTAGAAAAAAAGACATTTATGGCATCTATAGCATTTAAAGGATTTTGGTTGCCCTAGTGATAAGTCTATCTTGTCAGAGATTATACGCTCACGTATGTAATTTGGAATGATAAAAGTTGATGGTATGTCGGTGTAGAAACAAGTTATCTTTTGCACGATAGACACGAATAAACATAAGTAGCTATACGTTCAACATCAATTCTGACATATTTTATATAGATCTCGCTCCTCAAAGTGTTTCTTCTGAGAAGACGAGATAAATGAAAAACATCACAAACATCTTCTATTAGATTATGTTCAAAATCACAAGCATAAATATATTTCTATACTTTTATGCAATAATTTAAAATATCAGACTCATGCGTAAAATTCGCAGCTTTTCTTTTAAAACGAATGCAAAGCCTTAGAAATGAGACAGTTGGGTATAATACCGGTGAGTAGGTAAACAAACAGGTTTATTTTTTATTCTTCTGTAATTATCTTCGAATCTTTTGATATGATATTTTATTTTTCTTAATTATAAAGAATCATATAATTTTTAACAAATAGTATACAAAAATAAATAACACTTAAACAATACTTAGAATTAATAGTAGCCTTTAAAAAAACCCAATTTCATTTCATTTTGTTAAAGTAAATTTTTTTATTTTTTTATTAGAAGGCCTCAGGGTTTGGGCTAAGTTGTTCTTTAAAGATTAATTTAATTTAACACTAAAAATAACTCAGCACAATTTCTAACAGTTCATCCGTTATAATTTGTGTTAAGTTATTTTAAGTGTAAAATTAAATTAATCTTATAAAATAAGTGTAGCGGTAAAATCGGAGCAGCGGTAAAATTGGGAGTAATTATTTATATAGAAAATATATTTTCTATATGTTTTTTATTAAGTAGCCTCCGGTAAAATTGGGAGTAATAAATTTATAGTGAAAATATTTATTAGATTAATAAAAAAATCATTGCTCCGATTTTACCGGCAATGACTGGGAAAACCGGAGCTTATTTAAATTGACAAAATTATTAAATATTTTCACTATAAATTTATTACTCCCAATTTTACCGCGAGGCTACTTAACCCTTAAAGAAAAATTGTACCAAATATGGTACACTTTTATTTCGCTAAAATTTTTTTTTGTACCAAATATGGTACACTTTTATTTTGCTAAAATTTTTTGGCAAAAGTTCACTTGGGGGGGGGGGGCGTAAAAGTATGACGATTTTTCAATAAAATTATAGTAAAACCAGTTGTTTTTTGACGATAAAAACGATTATCGTGACAAGAGTTTCTCACAAAAATTTTTTTGGAAACCTGAAAAATTTGTTCTATACAAGGTAACATTTTCGCGTTTTTTTCGCGTTTTTTCTTCTTCATTCGACATATTTCTTCGCATTTTACTACAAAAACACCATGTTCTAGTATAATTTGGGTTTAAATCGGGTCTACAGGTTTTTTTTATATGGTTTATTTTTTATGAAAATACCCGATATTTTTTACTATTAAATGCGCCTTTGATCGTTTTTCACAGATAATGTGTGAATTTCAACGATTTATGTAAATATCGTGTGAAAATTGATAATATCTGAGTCTGTAGTTTGGCTTAAAAAAAGCTTTTTTATTTTTCTCAAAAGACCTCGTACACACTAACACGCCAGATATTTTTTAAAACTCGGCTTTTGTGGTTCTTCTTTGAACTCAGATGAGTATCGTCGATCTCTATAAACTCACCAAGGTAATTAAATTTTTTATTTTTTTACCTGAGAAAAAAATACGAATAGCCTCTAAAACTCAATTTTTTGATTGCTATTTGATGTTAAATTCATAATTTATACGTTTGATAGTCGCCTATTAACACTATTCGTCTAAAAACAATCAAATATGTTTTAAGGGCAATTTAATACCTTCAAAAAACAAACAATAACTGTTCGATCTTTTAAACATTTTGCATATATAAGACCAACAAACTTAAATAAAAACGTCTTTCTGATGAAAACGCGAAAAAACACTTTTTTTACACAAATTTTATAATTTTAAAAATTTTTAATTAGATCCTTGTTCATGAAGAATTAAACATCGGCGTCGAGAAATATGACTTTTCATAAAAAGACTTGCTTGATTCCAGGCTCTCTTTTTATTTTTAATCATACTTTTACGCCCCCCCTCTCCAAGTGAACTTTTGCCTAAAAAACATTAGAACAACAACTTTTTATTGATTAATTATATATCTCTTACAATAAAATGTTTAACATATATTCTAGTATTGGTTTTTTGCGTCTAATAGAATATGCTTAAGACAACAAAAAAGCTATTTAAGAGGTCGTAGAGTCGGCTGGACACTTTAATTGTATTTTTAAGTAATACAATATTCTTCAGCGTGATATAATTATTAGAATATGTATTAGTTTACTCTCTGAAATTGATTTTTTTCTTTAATACCTGATATCTTTTTAATCTAATTTATTTCCTATATCGTTCGCTCTACAAACATTTCTTGGTGTTATCATAGACATTTTTTTAATGTGGGTAACTTGGAATTCACGACATTTTGTCTATTTTGTAGCAATACGGTATCTTCAACAGTAATTTTCGTATTTGAATACGCAAAAATAGATTTAAACTACGTGTTGTTTTTAAAAGAAATGTAAATTTTTGTGTGACTTTAACTTCTTTCTTTGATTATATCTTTTTTCTACATTTGTTTTAAATAAAATATTGTTTTCTAATTTACTGCACATTTTTTCGATTAAAGATTTAACGAAAATATTTGATTATATAGTTTCAATGTACCAAAAGAAAGTTTTTACACAGCATCACTAATAGACAAAACTAAATTAAATAATTATCTAACGAGACACTTTTTAAAACATTTTTGAATATATAAGATTACCACTCGTTTTTTCCCCTCTCGCAGAAATTGTTTCCCACAACCAATTCTTTTTTTCCCATTTTAACTTGTTTTTTTCCCCTAAACTAAAGCGTTTTTTTCTTCTGAAACTTGTCGTTTTTTCCACTAATCAATTACAGTAAAATCTCTTTAATTCGCAAAAAAAGGGAAACATAAATTCTTCTGCGAATTAGAGAGTTTTGCGAATTAGAAAGTTTTTAGAAAATTAAGATTTGGAGAGTAATTCGTTAAAAAAGTAAATAAATAAGTAAGAAAAATAAAAGTGCTGTCTAGAGTATAATAAATAGAATAAAACAATTTCACTGGTTATTTTGTTCTAATATTTTTTGATAAGATATCTTAATTTTCTTTTGAAACGCAATTCTTTCTCTTTCTTATTTTTTCGGTATTTTATTAAACTTTTTAAAAATTCGTAGTCCTCAAGTTCCATATCTTCTTTTCGCCTAATCGCTTTCTCAGAAAACTCCAGTAACTCGGTATTGTTATATTTATACGTTTCTTGCACTTCTGTGACTTTTGTTGGCTGAGTTTCGTCTGCAGTTATGTAAGGCTTTTCGTTGTTTACAAAAGTTACCTCTTTGTGGGGTTCTGTAGTTAAAGAGTGCATTTCTTCTTGATCTAAATAGCTTAACAATGTATTATTCTCAATATAGTTTATATCATAAAAAAATGTTTCTTCTAGGTAATCATTAATGTTTATTTTCATAAAATATCCTTGGATTAGATTATCTTTGATTGCTACTTCAAGTGGAGCGTTCGTAACTGATTCAAACATTTTTTTAAAACAGCTGTTAATTGTTTGAATCTTTACTTCTTTCCAAGCCAAGTCTGTAAAAATTATCACATTCACCATATCATGTTTTCTTTAGGCTTCGTAATAAGCGACCCCCGCTTCTACTTGTTGCAGTATAAACTCCAGTTTGTATTTTAAAAGCATAGTTTTAAAGTTTGGAATAATATCAAAATCAAACGGTTAAATTATACCCGTCACATTTTTTAGAAAAAATAAAATTTCTATCATTTTGAAGTTTTTTGTAATAGTGTGAAGCAGGGCAATTGTCAATTAGTAATAATTTTTTTTATTTTTATTTAACTCATTATCAAACTCCAAAAGCCAATTATTGCATAAATAAGAGGTCATCCAAGCTTTTTTAGAAGCGGAATATTTGATTGTATTAGAGATTTTAAAAATCCTAAAACATCTCGGTTTCATCAATTTTCCTATCATAAATGGTGCTCGCTTATCGGTTTCTGTAAAAATTGAACATAGCATTATAGAAACTCTGTTCTTAAAGTTTTTATAGCCAGGTGCTGGTTTTTTACACAGTGTCTTGGATGGAATGAGTTTGTAAAAAAGACCTGTTTCGTCGAGATTATAGACATTTTCTTCAGTATATTCTACTATTTTTCGGTTTTAAATTGTCATAAAGGAACTTAAATCTACTTTATCATCTCTTTTCATTCTTCATGTAACTTTCTTAGTCGAATCTCATGTCTTCGTTTAAATTTCTTCAAATAACCTTTAGAACTTTATAAAGAGTGATATCCGAGTTCGACAGCAAGCTGTTGGGACTTTTTATTAATCATTTGATCATTAATGATTACTCGTTTTATCTCAAGAGTGTCAAACCAAATCAGCAACTTTTCATCTAAAATGGAGTATTTTAAATTTTTTCTCTTCTTATTTCCGGCATTCCTCAAATAACTGCTTCTTCTCTGATTTTTTTTCATTTTTAATTATATCGTAAATAGTTTTTACTGATATATTTTTTTTAAACTTGAAAGAGAAATGAGATGCTATGGGGTCTTTAGAAATTGTTTTGTTGTTGTTTTTGAATGTAATGATTTCTTCTTTATGAGAATAATTTAAACGGGTGTATTTTGAGCACGTTTTAATGATTGCATGTATACATTGTTCATAGAATTTTAATTTCGTTCTTAATTAATACACAATGATTTTTTTGTCTGAAAAATAAAAAAATATTGTGCGAATTAGAGAGTCTTGCGAATTATATTAGTAAATTAGAGTTTTTCATTTAAAAACAATCAAATATTCGCGAATTAGATAATTTGCGAATTAGAGAGTTTGCGAATTAGAGAGACTTTACTGTATAGATAAAATTAAACATAAGAAATCGATAATATTAAATAGATATTACCAAACAGCTCTGTATATTTAAATTTTTAGAGCTACAAAAATATGTTTAATATCGAAGACAGTATGTGTCACTGGTTGAACAGAGACGTGCCAATACTTATAATAAAAAAATAATATAAAAACACTGTTGTTCGAAAACAAACATCATTTTTTCTTATGAAAATCTCTAAAATATATTTCGAGTAAACAAAACAATATTTTTTTATTACATATCTCTTTATAAAACTTTTATAAACATTTGATAGTTTTCAATAAGTTTATTTTATAACACTAGAGATTATATATTAGCTATATTTTAAAAGTATTAAAAACATCAATAAAAAAATATTCGGGAGAAATATATTTATATTTGAGCTGAAATGAAAAAAGTTTAGAAAGCATAACATCTTTCATAACCCCAGTTTTTCTTTTACAAAACTAGTTGATTTAAAAAACTTTTGACGTCTGAAGTCAATATAATTTGATATCTTAATTCTTCTCGTAATTACTTCGATTTATCTTGTTATAGCAACATTGAAAAACTTAATCATAAAAACTTTTGGTAAAAGTGCCGAATAAACAAACCATCT
This sequence comes from Cucumispora dikerogammari, assembly GCA_014805705.1. Classification (NCBI taxonomy): domain Eukaryota; kingdom Fungi; phylum Microsporidia; genus Cucumispora; species Cucumispora dikerogammari. Next base: position 644 of record SBJP01000005.1, on the reverse strand, counting down.
TTAATTAAAGAAAACCCATGATAAATGTAAAAAACAGAATAGATTTGCTTAAAATCATCGATTCTCCGAGCAAAATCATAGATTACCTCCAAAACCATGGAGTTTTAAAGACAAACTTTAACTGCTAAAAATGTCGAAAAAACATGAAAAGATACACGACCAAAAACAAAGAAGAGCCAATAATGATGTGTACATCTAGAATATGTGGAAAGAAACAACAAAGCATTAGAAAGGACCCTGTTTTCTTTAAAATCAAAGCTTCGTTGTCTAAAATTCTACTGGTTATCTACGAATGGTCACAATTTACTCCATTAAAAACATAAAAAACGAATATGGGGTTGGAATGAAGCTTATAAACACAATAATTGACATTTTCAAACATCAATTTAAAAAAACGAAAAAAACAAAAATAGGAGGACCAAATAAGCTTATTGAAGTAGATGAAACAGCACTAAGTACCATAAAGTACAATACGGGTAGAAGATTTGAACAAATCTGGTGTATTGGATGAATATGTAGGCGAACGAAAAACGTGTTCTACAAACTTTTACGTAGAAGAACACAAAAAGTAATGAATGAATTAATGGCTAAAAGAGTAGAAAAAACACAACCATCATGGCAGACGAGTGGAAAGGTTATAAAAA